>PVKP010011026.1:0-22197 GCA_004027715.1 Plecturocebus donacophilus
GAGATAGAAAATCAACAAGGATATCCAGGACTTGAACTCAGACCTGGAACAACTAGACTTAACAAATAAATACAGAACTCTCCTCCCACAAATCCACAAAACATACATTTTTCTCAGTATCACATTATACCTATTTTAAAAGGGACCACATAACTGGAAGTAAATCACTCCCCAGCAATTGCATAGCATTTCACAGGTTGAAATAAAATATTGGTTGGCTGCTTATTTGTTATTTTCATCTCCCATTCCTTCCTGTCTCCATTGTTAAACACAATTATTGGCATAAAAGAGGTTTTTAATACCCATTTTTAGACTGTATTCTAGCCTGGGCAATAAAACAAGAATCCCATTCTCTCTCCCTCTTTCTCTTCCTCTTTCTTTCTTTCTTTTTTTTCTTTCTTTTGCTGTTTCTTTCTTTCTCCTTTTCTCTTTTTCTAAAATCTCTCCCTCTTTCTTTCTCTTTCATTCTTTTTTTCTTTCTTTTGCTGTTTCTTTCTTTTTCTAAAATAAAAAAAAAAAAGAAAAAGAAAAAAAGAAAACCAACAAGCCATGCATAGTGGCTCACGCCTGTAATCTCAGCACTTTTTAAGGCTGAGGCAGGCGGATTGCTTGAGCCCTGGAGTTAGAGATCAGCCTGGGCAACATGGTGAAACTCTGTCTCTACAAAAAATAATTTTAAAAAATTAGCCAGGCTTGTGGCACACCTGTAGTCCCAGCTACTCAGGAGGCTGAGGTGGAGGGATGGCCTGAGCCTGGGAAGAGGAAGTTGCAGTGAGCTGAGATTGGCCACTGCACTCCAGTCTAGATGATAGAGACTCCATCTCAAAAAAAAAAAAAAAAAAAAAAAAAAGAAAAGAAAAGAAAAAAGAGAATAGAATACAGCAATAATCTCTAATTCCAAAGATCACAACTGCCAATTAACCACAATGGACTCAACAACTGAACAACCACACTTACTTCTGCTAAATCATTACTAAAATAACAGTGAAAAAGATGTTTAAGTATATAAAAAGAAGGATTTGAATAGGTTAAAAGAAGAAACCATGGCAAATGAGAAGGGTCTACTGCATTTTGGAAGATAGATGAAGCAGTGATATGGTAAACTTTATTTCCAAAGATGGTCACAGAGATATTTCTTATATGCTCTTTTGCAATGCAGTCTTGCCAGTAACCCATCAAAAATTGGAATCTATATGCCCTCCCCATAAATCTAGGTTGGCTTTGTCACTTGTTCTGACCAAAAGAATGTAATCGAAGTGAGGCTGTATACAAGATTCAAGTATCCTGAGACCACCAATGTTGTGAAGAAGCCCCAGCTAGCCTTGGGGAGACAGAAAGGCCACAAGGAATAACACCAAGGTACTAGATATGTAAGTTATACCTTCTTAGAGCAGCCCAGCTACCAACTGAATGGAACTAAAAGAATAATCCCAGTTGAGGCTCTATGGGGTAGAACATGCTGAATGCAGGTAATAAAGATGTCATGGCAAAAGCGTGGCTCACAGTGGGCCCACTGAGCCTGTAGATCCACCTAATAATGGTCACTCTCTACTCCCTCAGTTTGTAATTAGAATTTATGTATTTGGCATTTAGAATACCCGCCACAATGGGTGTATCACCTGTGTGGTAAAAGCCGTCACAATGGAACAAGCCAAGTGGAAACCTCTGTCCCATTCCCCAGAACAAGATAATAAATAAAAGACTATTTATTTTTTCTTCTTGAGACGAAGTCTTGCTCTGTCGCCAGGCTGGAGTGCAGTGGTGTGACCTCGGCTCACTGCGATCTCTGCCTCCCAGGTTCAAACAATTCCCCTGCCTCAGCCTCCCAAGTAGCTGGAACGACAGGCACGTACCACCACGCCCAGCTAATATTTTGTATTTTAGTAGAGACAGGGTTTCACCATGTTGGCCAGGATGGTCTCGATCTCCTGACCTCACAATCTGCTCCCCACCACCCCTCACCCCAGTGGCTTCCCAAAGTGCCAGGATTACAGGTGTGAGCCACCGCACTTGGTCAATAAAAGACTACTTCTTCCCAAGGGGCACAGAATAAAGACTAGTGCCAACAGTAAAGACTTAAAAATATGCAGAGGTAATAGTTTCTATTGTATTATATTTCATTCATGCAGAAAGCAGACAGATCCTGAAAAATGACTGTGTGAACTATCACAGAATGAACCAAATTCTAGTCCTAATCATAGCTTGCAGCTCAGACATAATACTGCTGCTGAAGCTAATTAAGGCTCAAGTACTGATGTGGTGAATGCATTACTTTCCATTCCAGTTAGAAGATCAGAAACAATCTGCATTCATGTGGGGTAATATTAACTTACAGTTTTGTCTTAGGACTATTTTATCTCTCAGACTGTCTGTCATAACGCAGTCAGTGGGGTTGGGTGGGGACAGACATCTAAACCTCCTGATCTGTTACATACATTACATCATGCTGATTGAACAGAATGAACAAAAGAATGGGCTAGAGGTAACTGGTACCCTAGAGTCCTTGGTAACACACATGTGGCTCCAGAAGACGGCAGATAAACCCTGTGAAGACTCAAAAGATCTGCCACTTCAGTGAAGTTTTTAGAGATGCAGTGGTTAGGGGCATGTCAGGACATCTCCTGCAATGTAAAAGTGACTTTGGCTTTAGGTCAAGATAAAATAAGAGGAACTAGACCTACCCTTCACCTAAAACAACTAACAACAACAACAACAAGACAAATAAATAAAACATTTTTCGACCGGGCATGGTGGCTCACACCTGTAATCTCAGCACTTTAGGAGGCCGAGGCTGGCGGATCACGAGGTCAGGAGTTCGAGACCATCCTGGCCAACATGGTAAAACCCCATCTCTGCTAAAAATATAAAAATTAGCTTGGCATAGTGGCACATACCTAAAGTCCCAGCCACTAAGGAGGCTGAGGCAGAAGAATCAATTGAACCCGGGAGTCAGAGGTTGCAGTGAGCCGAGATCAAACCACTGCGCTCCAGCCTGGCAACAGAGCAAGACTTTGGCTCAAAAAAAAAAAAAAATTATCATAAGATAGGACATCAGGAAATAATCTAAAGTGAGGTAAAGATCCACCTGAAAAAAATCATAGTAGTAGTACTGAACCAGGACTGATTCTTCCCCTCTGGGTGATACTCAGCAATGTCTGGAGTTCTTTCGGGTTGTCACAGTTTTGAAGAAGGAGTGCTACTAGCATCATGTAAGGAGAAGAGATATTGCTAAACACAGCCATGCCCATTCATTTACCTATTGGCTATGGCTCTTCTCATGCTATAAAAGCAGAGTTAAGTAGTTGTAATAAAAATCATCTGGGCCACAAAACCTAAAATATTTACTATTTGGCTGTTTATAGAAAAAGTTTGTTAACCCTAGATAAGAATAATGTCTATATTTTAATTCTTTCAGTTATGAAATGCTGGGAACATTTCTGAAATCCAAGTTCCCAAATGCCAGCCACCAAGAGACAACTCTACAAATAGACCTTCCTAAGGACAGCAGTCTCGGATCTGTTATATTAACTGTTTTTTCACAGGCTATGCTTAAGTTACATTCATGAATGGCCTTAAAAGAAAGAGAAAATGAAAAATCTCTTCAATGGGTAGAGTTGTGAGCAGAAAATATGGGTCATGCCAAAGGATAGCAGCTGCTATAATTTAGATGTGGTTTGTCCCTGCCAAAACTCATACTGAAATTTGATCCCCCCAATGTAGCAGTGTTAGCAGGTGGGACCTAGTGGGAGGTGTTTGGGTGCTGGGGATGAATCCCTCATGAATAGATCAAGGCCTGTCTGAGGGGGCAAGTGAGTTCTCACTCTCACAGAAATCAATCAGTTCCCTGGAGAGCAGGTTGTTAAAGATAGTCTGTCTTCCTTAGTTTCTCCCTCTTGCTTCCTCTCTTACCATGTGATCTCTATTTTTTGCAGCATGAACATGGCTCAATGCAGCCCCAACCTCCTGGGCTCAAGCAATCCTCCCACCTCAGTGTCCTGAGTAGCTCGGACTACAGGCACATGCACGTGACACCATGCCCATCTAATTTTTTATTTTATTTTATTTTCTGTCGAGACAAGGTCTTGCTTTGCTGCCCAGGCTGGTCTCGAACTCCTGGGCTGACCAATTCTGCCTTGGCCTACTAAAATGCTGGGATTACAAGCATGAGCCACTGCGTCCAGCCTGCCATGTGATCCTGTTGCACACACTTGCTCCCCTTCCACTTTTTGCCATGAGTAGAAGCAGTTTGAGGTTCTCATTGGATGCAGGTAGCCAATTTAGAACCTTCTAGCCACCAGAATTGTGAGCCAAATAAAGCTCTTTCTTTATAAATGAGCCAGCCTCAAGTATTCCACTACAGCAACCCAAAACAGACTAAGACAGTGGCCCAAGGTGAAAATATATGTAAATTCCAGTGCATGGATGTCTGGTTAGGGGTCTAGAAGGAAAAAGACAAAAAGATCAGGAACAAGGAGGGATAGGATAAAGACACAGGACGGAGACATGGGAATGGTCACAAAGTGTATAAAGATGTTTGTATTCCACACTATTGCCCACCAAAAAGCATAAACCATGGAAGAGGCACTGAACAATCATGAAGATAAAATAGGATATCATAGAACTGGTACAATTAATACATGAGTAGACTGACCACAGCGACACTAGATAGAGGCTACACATGGGTCCAACAATAATGAACTTCCACTTATCAAGGTCTGTCTAGCTACTCCCTCTGAATGTCCAACCTGTCAGCAACAAGACCAACCATATGAGTTTCTGTTATGATTCTATTATTCAAGGAGAACAACCAGTCAATCATTTGCTAACACAAGTAGACTGTATCAGGCATCTCTCTTCCCAGAAGGGCCAGTAGCTCATTTCACAGACATAGATATCTATATTCTGGGTTTGGGTTTATCTTACGTATCTCAAAGGTTCAGCCAGGACCATAATCCAGGGGCTTACAGAATGCCTGAACCACAGGACTAGAATCCCACACACCAAAGTGTCCAACCAGTGAACCCAATTCAAAGCAAACACAGGAGTATGCTCATAACCTTGGGACCGCTAGTCATATCACATACCACATCATCCAGAAGCAAGTGACCTCAAAGAACACTGTAATATCCTTATAAAGGCAGAGCTGAACTGTTAGCTTAAAGGCAATAATGTGAAAGAATGGAATGATACCTTTTAACATGAAGATACAGCAAATCACAGACCTCTATATGATGCAGTATATACAGCAGGAAGAATAGATAGACCCAGGAACAAATGAGAAGAAGCAAGAATCACCCATTTATCATTATTCCTAATGAGCCACAAAGGGATTTTATACTTCCCATGCCTGTAACTGTGGACTCTGCACATTTGCAGGTCCTGGTTCCAAAGGCATATACTCTTGCCAGGCAATAGTACAAGAGTCTCAATGAACAATTTTACTGCTGCCACCAGGGCACTTTAAACTCCAGGGTCCAAGAATCAGCAGGCAAAATGAGTTGCCATTTTGGCAGGGGTAACTGATCCTGATCAGTAGGTGGAAGCAGGACTGCTTTTATGTAATGTGAACAGACAGGAATGTGTGGAATCCACATGATTTGCTTGGTTATTCCTTTACCTCACTTTAACTGTAATGAACATGTATCATAACATTAGCCTGAGAGGAACGATTACCAAGGGTTCAGACACTTCAGGAAAGAAGGCTTGAGTCATACCATCATATAAGCCACTGAGACCCTCAGACATGATTATGTGAGGAGAAAACAAAATGCATAGTGGAAGAGAAAGGATAAGTACTAATTACAACCCTGAGGTCAACCATACAGGAGCTATGATTCTTCCAACCACCATCTCTTGTCTAAGTTTCTTCTCAGGAAAAGAGTTCATTGAGAACCATGGAGGAGCTGCTCCCTGAACCTCAAACCTGTGTGAAGAAGTAGATCTGTGTGCTGCTGCAGAGTGTACACTCAGGTGGCCTTCAAAGTATGCCTCTCAGATTCCAAATTACAGGGAGTGTAACTAACTGAACAAAATCTCTATTACAGGGCTCTGTAATTTATCATGTTTGATTGGGGCCAAGCTTCCCATGTCAATAACTGACCTGGTAAGGATACTAAGGAAAGCCTGTTCTGGGAGACTCAGTACTACTCTGCTGAGTTCAAGGATTCTCCTTCCACTCTGCTAAACCTCGATTAAACTGCAGTCTAAGGCTCTTCCACCCAAGCTTCCTTTCATCTCTCCTTCACAAATGTCACACGAGCATTCTGGTGCGAATGCTCTACCAACTCTCTCCATTTTTGCTCATTAGGCATTTTCCCTAATAAATTTCTTGCATGTCTAATATTGTTGTGACAACTGCTTCTAACAGAACCCAAACTAATACAAACACTTTGTAGTAGTTGGTAAAGAAATGTTCTATACTTTTTGCTGGATTCTTAAATATTTACAGTTTTCTAATATTTAATGTCATATTTGGCTGGGTGTGGTGGTTCAAGCCTGTAATCCCAATACTTTGGGGAGGCCAAGGCAGGTGGATCACCTCAGATCAGGAGTTTGAGACAAGCCTGGCTAATATGGTAAAACCTTGTCTCTACAAAAAAAAACAAAAATTACCCAGGTGTGGTGGCACACCCCTACAATCCCAGCTACTCAGGAGGCTCAGGCACAAAAATCACTTGAACCTGGGAGGCGGAGGTTCCAGTGAGCCAAGATCGTGCCACTGCATTCCAGCCTGTGTGACAGAGTAGGACTCTATCTCGAAAAGAGTCATTTTTTAAACTTGAGGCTTTTTGGTTTATTGCTGGTATACATAAATCAATTGATTATAGTAAACTTAAATCCAACCATCTTGTTAATAAATTCACTTACTTTTCAGAGTTTGTAGATTCTTTTTGATTCTTTGCATATAAAATGACATTGCCTATGAATACAGTAATAATTCTTCCTTTCCAAACTATACACTTTCCCCCACTTTTTCCTATTACATAACAACAGCCCGAGTAAGTGTGGCCACATAGAGATAGTCCCCACCTTAACAATCAAGATTTCCTGACTTTACAATGATGCAAAAGTGATATTCTTTCAGTGGACCCTGTGTTATGTTTTTGTTTTTCTTTTAGAGGCAGGACTACAGGCATGCACCACCATGCTCATCTACTTTTTTATTTTTTTGTGACACCAGCCTGGGAAACCATAATTTGAATACTCATCAATCATGCTGTTTTTCACTGTTTACACACAACCCTTTATTATAAAATAGGCTGTGTTATGTGATTTTGCCCAACTGTATAGGCTAATGTAAGTGTTCTGAGCATGTTTAAGGCAGGCTAAGCTATGATGTTTGGTAGGTAAAGTATATTAAATGCATTTCTGAATTACAAGATTTTCAACTTACCATGGTTGTATTATGATACAACCCCACTGTAGGCTGAGGAATGTCTGTACTAAAAACAAGGCTGCCTGGGCCCCACTCACTGAGTTAGGTGTAGGTAGACAGGCAGTCACAAAATGTCTATCCTGTGGAAATGTGCCTGTCATTTTTGACAAAATAACTTGTTCTGGTGGTAAACAAGTTCTGAAAATTATAATACACAAATGCTAGGTTATGGCAAACAGAATCAAAACTCGCATAACTTGACTTACTCCATGTGGGTAGGCTACTGTTAAAGAGCACCAGAATTTTCTAAGACTCTCAACTACATTTATATCATACAATTTTCTCTGTTCTCAAGTTACAGGACATCTTTGGTACATCATTAATGATGCCATGAATATATGAGAAAGAATTAAGAATTAACTTTTCAATGTTAAAGTCTGAGAATTTCATTCACAAGTTTGAAGTATACATGTTCTTCAGTTCTCTGCCTAAAGAGAGACTAATAAGGTTTATCACTTTAAATCTAAAAAGCCCTTCTTCAAATAGCTTCAAATATTTGTTTGTAATCTCCCTATTTTAAAGGAACAATTTGGACAAATGAACATGTAGCTCTCCACAACATCTGTAATGTTGACTGCATAACTCTGAATTGAAAGATCACATTATTCCTGTCAGGGGTTGACAAACTTTTTCTATAAAGGGCCAAATAGTAAATATGTGTGGCCCAGATGGTTTTTATCACAAGTATTTAGCTCTGATTTTATAGTATGAGAACAGTCATAGACAATAAGTCTATGAAAGGTGTGACTGTTTCAATAAAAATTTATTTACAAAAATAGCTGGTCATACTTTGTTGGCTCCTGAAACACATGGTCAAAAAATAGCTACAGTGTGGCCAAGTCATAAATAAACTCCTCTTTGACAAGAGCCCACCTTGTAAGTTTTGGAGGAGTTCTGTATCCCACCATGAAAGCTGAAAACACCAGATTTTCATTTTTCCAACCTCCCATACAGCAAAGGCAGGGGCAAATTATTCAAATGTTACCAATTAGACACATTCATCCAGGACTTTGAATCAGAAGCCAGTAACACGAAGAAGCAAGAACTGCATAGAATCCATTTGGGCAGCCAGTGACGGCAGCAGAGCTATATTAGCCCATTCTCACACTGCTATAAAGAACTACCTAGCCGGGCACAGCGGCTCACACCTAGCACTTTGGGAGGCCAAGGCGGGTGGATCACCTGGGGCCAGGAGTTTGAGACCAGCCTGGTCAACATGGCAAAACCTTGTCTATTAAAAATACAAAAACTAGGTGGACATGGTGGAAAGCACTTGTAATCCCAACTACTCAGGAGGCCAAGGCAGGAGAATCACTTGAACCCAGGGGGCAGAGGTTGCAGTAAGCCAAGATTGCATGACTTCACTCCAGCCTGGGTGACAAAGCAAGACTCTGTCTCAAAAACAGAACTACTAGAGACTGGGTAACTTACAAAGAAAAGAGGATTGCAGGCTGTACAGGAAGCATGCCTGGGAAGGCCTTGGGAAACTCAGAATCATGGTAGAAGTTGAACGGGAAGCAAGCACATCTTCACATAGCTAGCAGGAGAGAGACAGCAAAGTAGAGCAAAAGTGCTACTTGCTTTTAAACAACCAGATCTCATGAGAATGAACTCACCATCACATGTGATTTTTATCACAACTATTTAGCTCTGCTTTTATAGTATGAAAACAGCTACTGACAACAGGTAAATGAATAGTTGTGACAGCAAAGGGGGAAATCTGCTCCCATAATCCAATCTCATAATCCAATAGGTAAATGAATGGGTGTGACAGCAAGAGGGGAAATCTGCTCCCATAATCCAATCACCTCCCACAGGTCCCTTCCCCAACAGTGGGGATTACAATTCAACATGAGATCTGGGTGGGGGCACAGAGGCAAATCATATCGAGGGTCCACAACATATGCAATGTAGAGTACAGGTGGTCTGCAGTGCAAACTGTGACATCCACTATTCACTGCTAGTAGCAGTAGTATCTTTACAGAATCTGTGATAAGAATCACAGATCTAAGCCTGTTTTTCTAGTATTCTAAGCCTAGCCCCAAGTCTGTTTTTCTAGTATTCCAAGTAGTATTTCTAGCTAATTCTGTAGCTACCCAGCATCCTTTTAGTAAATTCTTTCTTTGAATTGGCCAAAATTGAGTTCTGTTGCATATAAGTAATAACCCTGGGAGATCCAACCATCAGCATCATTTGGGAACTTGTAAAGATGTAAATTCTCAGGCCCCACCCCAGATCTAGTCAACCAGAATCTCTGGGTGTAGGGACTAGCAGTCTGTAGTTTACTAAGTCCTACAGGTGATTCTTCTGCACAATGAAGTTTGAGAACTACTGTTTATAAGTGGGGATCTATGTCACTCTGGATTGTCTGTTAACGGGGAAGGACAACAGCACTAAGATGCCTAATAAATCCTAGTCCCTTTATTTGTGTACCTTTGAGGGTCACAAGAATACTAAGCATTCACAAAACAGAATAAAGTATGGTTGTAGTGGTAAGCTGATAAATTCTTTCTCATATGATGTGGGGGTTATGGCATTTTGTTTACACAGGACAGCAAGGAGTTGTTGAGTATGTAATGCTGAGCTTGGAAAAGGGTTTCTTGGGGCTTCTGTATCAATTAACTGCAAGACAAGCTTCAGGTATCATAAAGTCACAATAAAATGTGCCTATTAGGCATAAAGTCACAAATAAAAAAAGTAAGAAAAAGAACCCTGACAGAGTCAGGCTGGAAGTCTTACCATCTTTGGCAGTAAAGTATTTAAATGCTAGACTCGAGGAGGTGCTAATCATTTACCCTGAATGCACTGGAAAGCTGCTCTATGTAGCATTCAAGAGGTAAGTCGGCCAAGTGCAGTGGCTGACACCTGTAATCCCAGTACTTTGGGAGGCCAAGGCAGGCAGATCACCTGAGGTCAGGAGTTCATGATCAGCCTGGCCAACATGGCAAAATTCCACCTTTACTAACAATACAAAAGAATTAGTCAGGTGTGGTGGTGCGCACCTGTAGTCCCAGCTACTTGGGAGGCTGAGGCATGAGAACTGCTTGAACTCGGGCGCAGAGGTCGCAGTGAGCCGAGATCACACTGCTGTACTTCAGCCTGGGCAACAGAGCAAGACTCTGTCTCAATTAAAAAAAAAAAAAAAAAAAAAAGAGAGAAGTCATGAGAAGGGTGGGAAAACTATTCATCTGGGATAGCCTGACATCCCAGATCAGTAACATGTGATTCAGCACTAGCTTCCGTAATTTCAACAAAATACTGCAAAAATTATCCAGACACATTAGAAAAACAAGTATCAGCTCAGGATTAGGGAATAATGGGTTCTACCTAAGGAAAAAAAAAAAGAAGAAGGTGAGGAAGTGGTGATGACTCAGTACTTCCTAAAACAGATCAGCTACACTTTCTCAGCCAGTTGTTTTTATAGTAAAGGTGGGATAAGCTGAGGTGGGTAGGATGGCTGCCATTCTATAACAAAACAACTCTTCTGTATATCCTTTAAACAACTTACTTACAGCATTCATTGTAGATATATTCTATGGATTTTCAATTTTGTTGTTAAATGAAATAAATTCGTATTTGGAACCTGTATAAACAAGTAATTACTGATTTAAATAAAGCAGGTTGGAATTTTCGTCCCCTTCCTTTTACAATGTTACGCCTTTTACAATGTTACGCCAAGCAACTGTACTGCTCTCAGAAACTGCATTTCCCAATTCTGCTGACTGTGCTTCTACAGATACTTAGAAAATCAACCAAAACTTGGAAAACTCAAACTGAAATGCTTAGAAAAGTTTTGCATTTTTCTGATTCTTAAAGTTTAAAACAAGTGCATTTGTTATCTATGATATACTTATTTCATCACAATCTTTTTTCTCTTTTTGACAAAAGCTCTGGCTATGTTGCTCATACAGCACCACAATCATGACTCACTGCAGCCTCAACCTCCCAGGCTCAAGTGATCCTCTCTCCTGAGCCTCTAGAGTATGCCACCATCCCCAACTTTTTCTTTTTTTCCTATGTAGAGACAAGGTCTATGTTGCCTACACTGGTCCTGAACTAAGCCCAAAGGATCCTTCTACTTTGGCCTTCTGAAGTGCTGAGATTATAGGTGTGAGTCAACACACCCAGACACACAAAACTTTCAATAAAACATCATTATCCAAAACTTCCATTAACCAAGATATTTTACTCATTCTCTTTTTCACCTAGATAACAAATCCATCCCAGAAATTTTAACAATGAAAAATGTCTCAGGATAGATCCTAAGGTCAGCGCAAACTCAATTCTATCCTATATACATTTTGCAGCTATGGTTCTATAATGAAAAGTTACGCTGAAGAATTTTCTACAAATCATTTGGAAGGCAACCTAACAATGTGGAAGATAGCTGCATGCAGTGGCAATGCCTGTAGTCCCAGCTAATCAGGGGGCTGAGGTGGGAGAGATCACCTGAGCCCAGAAGTAGGAGGCCAATCCGGGCAATGTGGAGATACTTGGTCTCTTAAAAACAACACACACGAAAAAACAACTCACAACTTGGACTCCGGAGATAACCCTGTGTTCAAAGTCTGCCTCTTTCAGCTCTGTCAGTTACCAGTTGTATAATCTTGGATAATCTGCTTAAAGTTTATTATATGTACAATGGGAAGGATAAAGTATCTTGGAACACCAATTTTTTGTTGTTGCTGTTGAGACAGTTTCACTCTTGTTGCCCAGGCTGGAGTGCAGCAGTACAATCTTGGCTCACTGCAATCTCCACCTCCCAGGTTTAAGTGATTCTCCCGCCTCAGCCTCCTGAGTAGCTGGGATTACAGGCACTCGCCACCACAGCCAGCTAGCAGTGGCTCACGCCTGTAATCCCACCACTTTGGGAGGCTGAGGCGGGTGGATCACCTGAGGTCAGGAGTTCAAGATCAGCCTGGCCAACATGGTGAAACCCCATCTCTACTAAAAATACAAATTTTTAAAATGTTTATTAAATGTGCAGTAGAGAGACGATCACACGGTAAACAGTAATATTAGAATATTTTGTATTCTAAAATTCCAAAATAAGGATTAAAATACACAGTAGACTACTAAAGCATTTTGAAGATTTAACAATACGCCAAAGTTAACAATACCATATATTAAACATAGAACTTACTGATTTTCCCATTCATGGTGGTATAAATATATCCAGCAAAATGGCAGTAAAGATGTATAATACATTTAACACAACTGGAGACCAGACTTTGGTTTCTAAATACGTTTCTCACTAAAAGGAATTGAAGTTCTTTGGATAAACAGCTGACTTCAGTACTAAAGCTAAGAAACTGCAGGCCTGGAACATCTTTTTATGCCAGAAAGCAAAAAAGTACTTAACGACTAATGGGGTCACGTCAAAAGGACATAGGAGCTGACTTTGAAAGGGCTTACACTAGCTAAATTTGGAACAATTTAATAATCAAAAAGGATAACAATATTGAATGTAAAAAATAATCCTTTACTTCATAGTGATTTTAAAAAGAGAGGAGGAGAAAGAAAGGTGAGGAAACCTCTTCTATACAGAAAACAACTAATAAATGCAAAAGAAATACAGAACCAAAAATATACGGCCAGGCATGATGGCTCACACCTGCAATCCCAGCACTTTGGGAGGTCAAGGTGAGAGGATCACTTGAGGTCAGGAGTTCCAGACCAGCCCAGGCAACACAGCAGAAACCCCATCTCTACTTAAAAAAGTAAGAAATAACAAAAATTAGCCAGGTGTGATGTGATTCTCCAGATGCATGCCTTCAGACTCAGCTACTCAGAAGGCTGAGGCACAAGAATTGCTTGAACCTAGGAGGCAGAGACTGCAGTGAGCCAAGATCACGTCACTGCACAGCAGCCTGAGGGACAGAGCGAGACTGACTCAAAAAAAGAAAAAATTATCACTTTGTAACAGCAAAGTAATAGTTAATTTATGTGAGAATTATCAATGCATGCTAAAACCACAAGGTAAAAACATTATTGGAGAACACAACATTCACACATTGTCCAAGCATAACCTCGGGATCACTTATAAATTATAGCATTGGACCTTTACAACAAATGATCCTATTTTGCATGCCCAATAATGGAAAGAACTGACAATATGTGTCAGTGATGGGACAATATGGGAAATACAGACAACCACCTATACAGTTTCTCAACAAAATCATTTCACTTGAATCTAATCATAAGAAAACAACCAGATGAATCCAGACTATAATACATTCTATAAGAGAGCTGGCGAGACTCTTCAAAAGTGTCATGTTCATGAAAGGAAAAAAAAAAAAACCCAGAAGGACTGTTCTAGATTAAAGGATGTAACATACCTTGACTAGACCTGGATTGAAAAATGAAACATGGGTAAGATGGCCAGGCACAGTGGCTCCCAGCATTTTAGAAGACTGAGGCGGGTGGATCATTTGAGGTCAGGAGTTCAGGACCAGCCTGGCCAACATGGTAAAACCCAATCTATACTAAAAATACAAAATTCACCCAGGCCTGGTGGCACACATCTATAATCCCAGCTATGTGGGAGGCTGAGGCAGGAGAACTCCTTGAACCCGGGAAACAAGCTGCTGCAGTGAGCCGAGATCACACCACTGCACTCCAGCCTGGGTGTCAAGAGTGAGGCCTTGTCAAAAAAAAAAAAGAAGAAGAAGATGAAGAAAAGAAATGGGCATGGTGGCTCACGCCTGTCACACAGCACTTTGGGAGGCCGAGGCAGGCAGATCATCTGAGGTCAAGAGTTCAACACAAGCCTGACCAAAATGGAGAAACCTGTCTCTACTAAAAATACAAAAATCAGCTGGGAGTGATGGCACATGCCTGTAATCCCAGCTATGTGGGAGGCTGAGGCAAAAGAATCGCTTCAACCAGGGAGGCGGAGGTTGCAGTAAGCCAAGATCACACCGTTGAACTCCAACCTTGGAAACAAGAGCAAAACTTGGTCTCAAAGAAAAAAAAAGAAGGAAAGAAAGAAACAGGTGTAAGAGACATCCTGGCAATAACTGGTGAGAGGTAAAGTGTCATTAAGACTGCAACTTATTTTCATATGGTTTAGCAAATGTATATGTTAGAGAGACACAAACATGGCAAAATATTACTGTAAGGGACATATAATAAAAGATAATATTCTGTCAATGTTTCTTCTTTTTATCTAAAAAAAAAGGTATTTTTTTCAGGTTTTTTTAAAATTATACTTTAAGTTCTGGGGTACATGTACAGATCTTGCAGAATTGTTACACAGGTATACACAAGCCACGGTGGTTTGCTGCCTCCATCCCATCACCGACATTAGGTATTTCTCCATATGTTATCCCACCTCAATCTCTCCACCCCCTGCTATTCCTCCCCTAACCCCCTTTCCCCCAATACACCCCAGCGTGTGATGTTCCCCTCCCTGTATCCATGTGTTCTCACTGTTCAACATTATGAGTGAGATCATGCAGTGTGTAGTTTTCTGTTCTTGTGTCAGTTTCCTGAGAATGACGGTTTCCAAATTCACCAATATCCCTGCAAAGAACATGAACTCATCCTTTTTTATGGCTGCACAGTATTCCATGGTGTATATGTGCCACATTCTCTTTATCCAGTCTATCCTTGATGGGCATATGGGTTGGTTACAAGTCTTTGCTATTGTAAACAGTATCACAATGAACATACATGTACATGTGTCTTTATAATAGAACGATTTATAATCCTTTGGGTATATACCCAACAATGGAATTGCTGGGTCAAATGGTATTTCTATTTCTAGATCCTTTTCTACAATTAAAATATTTTCAAATAGAAAGATAAGGAGTGAGGAACATATAATTATTTCTTATTTTTCCTTCATGTGGTGACAGATATTTCTAGCTATATTTAAATTTCAACTTTTTCATTATTGCTGAGGACAAATGCCCCCAGCAATGTTCTCTGGGAATGCCTACCTCTTTTTACAACTATGTTAGAATCTAGTCCTTGGCCTGCTATAGATTTAAGCACTTACACATTTCTCATAGTTAACTTGAACTTTTCATTTGTAGACTAGTATACATTATTTAACATTGTTTAATACATTACTTAATTAAATTGCTAGAAAATTAACTTTGCTAATAAAAACTGACATTAAAAATTATACCCTGAGGATGTGGAGAAATAGAAATGGTTTTACACTGTTGGTGGGAGTGTAAATTAGTTCAACTATTGTGGAAGACACTGTGGCAATTCCTCAAAGATCTAGAACCAGAAATACCATTTGACCCAGCAATCCCATTACTGGGTATATACCCAAAAGATTATAAATCATTCTACTATAAAGACATATGCACACATACGTTTATTGTGACACTACTCACAATAGCAAAGACTTGGAACCAACCCAAATGCCCATCAATGATTTAAAAAAATGTGGCACATATACACGATGGAATACTATGCAGCCATAAAAAAAGGATGAGTTCATGTCCTTTGCAGGGATATGGAAGAAGCTAGAAACCATCATTCTCAGCAAACTAACACAGGAACAGAAAACCAAACACCACATGTTCTAACTCCTAAGTGGGAGATGAACAATGAGAACACACACAGGGGTCCTGTCGGGGGTCGGGGGTTGGGGGTTCAGGGAGGGATAGCATTAGGAGAAATACCTAATATAGATGACAGGTTGATGGGGGCAGCAAACCACCATGGCATGTGTACACCTATGTAACAATTCTGCAAGGTCTGTACATGTACCACACTCTGCACATATATTCCAGAACTTAAAGAGTGTGTGTGTGTGTGTGTGTGTTTATATATATAAACTATACCCTATACCCTAGAATTTTAATTTTTAAGAATGAAAGTCTCAAATTATATGCTTAAACTTTAGGACTTCAATAATTAATCACTGAAATTACAATGTATCAAAACATTAAGCATCCAATTATTTATAAGTTCAAAGTGTAGCTTTTCACTTCACTTTTCTGATCCTACCATGCATTATGAAGTCACCTAATACTTGTTAATTCTAAATTCCACATGTACTTTTCAATCCTTATCTCTCTTCGAATTCTCTACAGCATTTGACTGCTGACAAGTCATCATTCACTCTCCTATCCTTCTGTAATATGGTTCTCTCTGGATTCTTGTCCAAATGAGAAACATTTAGCAATGATTATAAGCACAGACTATGAAATCAGACTGCCTAGGTTTGAATCCTGACTACATTGTGTCTAGCTGTGCGACAACAGACAAATTAATCTGAGTCAATTTCCTTGTTTGTAAAATGTGGATAATACCTTCTTTCAGAGGGTTTCTTGAAGGACTGAATGTATATAAAGTTTTCATAACAGTGACAGGCATCCAACAACTACCATATAGCATGCAAGTCTTCAGTATTTTATTTCCATTATTACCTTTCTGCTCTGGCCGCTTTTTTTCAGTTTTTATTTTTTGTCATTTTGGGTCTATCTGTCCCATCTAAGTCTCCTTCATAGGTTTCTCATTTTTTCTTATCCCTATAAATGTTTATAAAGTTTATGTTCCCAGAACTGCAACATCTGCCTTTTAGTCACTAGAGACTCGACTGTGAGGAATATCTTCCACATCCATAGCTTCAACTATCATATATGCCTATGATTCCAGTATTTGTATCTCTGGCCCAAAGCTCTCCAGTAAACTTAGAAACTCTGTGTTCTACTGGACACTGAACACTTTCATCTGGCTGACCCATCAGCAACTCAAGTAAAAAATTCATTACCGGTTCCCTAATTTAGGTAACAGTACTCAGGTTCATTGGCTCTGGCCAGAAATCTGTCAATTCTACTTTCTAAATATCTCCATTTACTACTGCAAATGAGGCATTTTAGAAATTCAGTATTTCTCAGTAAATAACTGAAATAACTGGACTCTAAAATCCATTCCTTTTTTTCTTTTTCTTTTTTTGAGAGAGTCTTGCTCTGTTGCCCAGGATGGAGTGCAATGACTCAATCTCAGCTGATGATGGGTTGTTGGGTGAGCCAAGATCACGCCATTGCACTCCAGCCTAGGCAACAAGAGCAAAACTCTGTCTCAAAGGAAAAAAAAAAAAGGAAAGAAAGCAAGCCTCTGCCTCCTGTATTCAAACAATTCTCATGCCTCAGCTTCCCAAGCAGCTGAGACTAAAGGCACGCACCACCATGCCCAGCAATTTTTTTGTATTTTTAGTAGAGATAGGGTTTCATCATGTTGGCTAGGGTGGTCTCCAACTCCTGGCCTCAAGTGATCCACCTGCCTCGGCTTCCCAAACTGCTGGGATTACAGGCATGAGCCACCACCCCCGGCCTAAAATCCACTCTTCACACTACTACCAGAGCAATCTTTATGGAAGCCAAATCTAAGTTCCTTAATAAGGAGAACACATTCTTCATGATCTGGATCCTGACTATCCCTCCAGCTTCATCTATGTTACCACTTATTCTTGTCTCAGTGTTCCAGCTGCCTAGGCAACCTGCATGTACATACCATATTTATCTTGCGGCCTTGGCATAGGCTGTTACCCTTTCAAGAAACACACCTTCCCTTCTTCACCTAAATTTCTATATATAGTTGTTCCTTGGTATCTACTGGGAATTCATTCCAGGAGCCTTCATGGATATCAAAACCCACAGACACTTGAGTCCCTTATATAAAATAGTATAGTATTTGCATATAACCTACAGATATCCTCTGGTATGCTTTATTTTCTTTTTCTCTTTTTCTTTTTTTTTTTTTTTTTTTGAGAAAGAGTCTCACTGTGTTGCCCAGGCTGAAGTGCAGTGGTGTGATGACACTCACTGCAGCCTCAACCTCCTGGGCTCATGAGATCCTCCCATCTCAGCCTCCTGAGTATCTGGCACATGCCATGACACCCTGCTAATTTTTGTACTTTTTTGTAGAGACAGGGTTTCACCATGTTGCCCAGGCTAGTCTCAAACTCCTGGGCTCAAGCAGCTAGGAGTTTGAGGACCCACATAGGCCCCCAACATTTTGGGATTATAGGCATGAGCCACCACACCTGGCCTTTGTATGCTTTAAGTCATTACTCTATATCAGTTATTAATACCTAATACAGTGGAAATCCTATGTAAAGAGTTGCTATACTGTATTGTTTAGGGAATATTAGCAACAAAAAAGTCTGTACATGTTCAGCACAGGCACAACCATCAGAGGCCTAACTAATTTTCCATCCTCGGTTGGTTGAATCCACAAATGCAAAACTCATGGATATGAAGGGCCAACTGTATCCTAGACTCATCAGGGTTCCCTTTTCTAAAACAACTTGAACAGCACCTGCCTACCCTTTGCTCTTCTCCCCCAAAGGCCTTCCTACAAACTCCTGAGCACCTGATATTTATAATTATCATAGTATTTAATCAGGTCATATTTTAATTGTCTATGTATTTCTCTATCTTCTCCCCAAATGGAAGAACTGTCTTTAATCTTTTAACCCTAGCACATTAAACAGTGCTTAAAGGATATTTACTGAACAAATGTTCATTAAGTAGTCTCCCTCAAAAAAATTATGTATTCACCTGTGCTTCAGAGAGACATTTAAGAATCCATTCTCCACACCAGGCACTTATGACACTCAAAAACTCTTTTCTAAAAAATACAGAGGATGGTAACCTATTTTAGTTTGGTCCCTTGAGAAAAGCTGTGGTCATCTGCAAGTTTAGACACTTAAGATTTTGATTCTGAGAGACTGAGAGAAAGAGGAGGAGGAGGCAGGCATAATAAGCCTGACTACATGACAAAATCTTGGTCTTCGCAAGGGACAGAATGATTGTGAACTTTTTAACATTGCGTTTACCATTTGACTTTACCTTGGACCAGCCTGAGTAAACTAATGTCTGGCTGTAAATAAAAACAGAATGAGCAATTTTATTAAAATGGTGGAGAATGTGTTTCACCTTTGTCATTATATGCCAAAGGAACATCAAACGTGTTGCTTATGCCTCCACAATCTATTTTTATTAAAACTGCTCATTCTGTAGTCAAGTTCATCAAATTAGGAATCTCCAACACATGTAAAATGATGGGCCTGGAAAAGATGTTCATCCAGATAATGCAGACCTCATCCAGATCTAACATTCCCTTTCTATGCTACTGGATTTACAAATGAAGGTCAAGGGGCCAGAAGTATAAATAAGTTCTTTTTCTTTCCAAAGAACCCTCTGAATGTGCATCTGTTGCAGGAAAGCACAACAGAATCTTTGTTCTGACAACCAGAGATGTGCACAGTGACTCACTCAAAAATGACTCCAAGTACAATCAATGATGCTCTTTCGCCAATTCAGAAAAGAACTCTCCAAGTGTACATTTAAGGATCATTATTCTAAATTCTGTAACAGATTAATAAATTATATTAAATTTTACATTTTTAAAAATCTCAGCTCCTCTTAACTTTTAATAACCAAAAAAACCTAGTTCTTAAAGAAAAAAAAAATTTCTGATTTTAAGTAGGCAATTACATTAACACCTAGCAGAGCATGAAATTTTGTCCAGAGAAGCTTTGAATCATTTGGTGAAAGAACATAAACAGTTAAAACTGGCATTTATCTATATTTTTCTGTGATGTTCCCTGAAAATGTGTTTTGAAGCCATACAGAAAAGGAGTCTTTGTTCTAAGATACTACTAAGTTTCCTCCAACTGAATTGTTTCTCAAGAATTGCCAGGTAAAACACTGTTTATGGTAACTCTACTTTATTCATATTTTAATAAGAATAGTAAAAGAAAATTTTGCCGTTTTGCCAAACTTCATCAAGTCTTTTTATCTCAGCACTTTAAATATTAGACAAGTAGAAATCACTACTAGAATAGTAAAGAAATAGTATTTTTCACATTGCCTTTTTAAAGTAATTTACTCTACAAATATTTAGATACCTTCTATGTACCAAGTACTGTGTGATGAACACTGGGAGATAAGGGTACACTCACTGTCTTCAAGGAGCTTATAATCAGAGAGAAATATGCAAGTAATCATAACACAGCACAGTAATTACTATGGTGAAAGAGGACGCAAAGTATCCTGGGAACACAGAGGAGTGGAAAAGTGACGAGGGAAGGATGCACAATTCTGTAAATGAGCACTAGAGATTTTAGTGAAAAATCAGAATGTGCCAAGCCAGAGGATGGCTTTCCAGACAGCTAATACATATGGCTATCATTTACCGAGTGTTTATTATCAAGACACTTTGCTAATTATTTCACATATAATACCTCATTTAGCCTACACAAGAATCCTAAAAAGATATTCAGTCCTAGAGAGTTAGATAACTTGCCTAGGGTCACTCAAATTCTCAGAACTGGAGCCCAGATTTGAAGTAGGGTTGTCCAAATGCAAAATTCAAAGGCCAGTAACACCGTACTGTATGTATCATGTTCCCATCCTATGCAATGCACAGAAAAAGGAGAGATTTTAGTGTCGGGATATGAAGGATAATCAGATAAATACCAAGGAAAGCCCCAAGAGAGGAGGTTCAAAGTCTAGTCCAAAGGCAAAAAGCAAAGAACCAAGGTACCTTCATAGTCCTTTTGGCTACTAGAAAGGAATACTCACGATGAGCTGGGAATGGTGGTGCACAGCAGTACTCCTAACTACTTGGGAAAACTGTTTGCACCCAGGAGCTGGCGGCCAACCTGGGCAACAAAGCAAGACCTCATCTAAAACACATACGCACGTGTGTGCGCGCGCGCACACACACACACACACACACACACTCCACTCAAATTAAGTTTAAAGGTAGAAAGAACAAATCTACAATGACGGAAACAGACCAGTGGTTTCCTTTGGGAGGATACTGACTGAGAAGGAAAATGGGGAAATTTCTGGTGTGCTGGTAATATTCTTTATCTATATTCTATATCATGATATACACAGTAAAATATGTTTGTAAAAATTAATCTGCGAAGGTATATTTAGGGCATATGGTCTTTACATTTTTTAGAGTCCATTTCAAAGTTTTTTTTAAAAAAGTCTGGGGGACGGAGAGAAATTACCTGTCCAACCAGTGACCAGGTTGGGCTAATTCTACCTCCTTAATATCTCACTATCCCACTTAACTGCTGCCACCACTGGGTCTAGGACCTTATCTCACACCTGAACTACTGCATTTGTTACTAATAACAAAACATACTTCTTAGTTTCCGTATTATCTTAGTATAATCACTAATAGTCTTATCTTTCATTTGGAAAAGTATCCCAGTTTGGATAAAATATATGTCTGGTCTACCTGTATACATATAAGCCTCCCTGTCTCTGGTCTGCTCCTCCCTACTCAATTACATCTCCAAAATGCTCACATAGTAATCTTTTTAAACCTGATCTTATTTCCAGGCTTTACACCCTGCAATGGTTCTTTTTCCTTTATTTATAAGATGGAGTCCAAATTCCTGAAATTATCCAAGCCCTGCTAGTACATCCATCTTCATCATTTAACATCTGATATCATGTACCATCATCCCCAAACATCATAAACATTAGTCCAGTGTTTTGTAACCTTTTTTTCATTCTCACCCCCTCCAAAAGAACCTTTCAGACAATTTTTCCTAAGCACTAACCCAAGCCTAATTAAATACTAAGGAATAAGACACTGTCAATTTAGGGCTGAGTTTTGGAGGACTACAAACCATAAGAATAGCTGCGATTTTTTTTCCCTACTCCCCTAAAAACCAATTTTTACATCTCTGGGAGTGACATCACTTCCAAAGGGAATGCATGCTCTAGACTTACAGATTGGCTTCTTATTCTACAGCTATACATGGC
>PVKP010011026.1:22297-62882 GCA_004027715.1 Plecturocebus donacophilus
CCTGCCTCTCTGCTTGGAATGATCTCTCTCCATCATCCAGAAATCAATTTATGACATTTAACACTGAATTCAATGCTGCTCCATGAAGTTTTTTCCTTTCTCCATCTTGCAATCCCAAAGCCCTATTCATACCTTTGAATAGGTTATTCATATTGTCACTAATAACCACAACATTTATTACATTTATGCTTTTTTTTTTTTTTTTGAGACAGAGTCTCGCTCTGGTGCCAGGCTGGAGCGCAGAGGTGCAATCTCGGCTGGTTGCAACCTCTGTCTCCCAGGGTCAAGCAATTCTCCTGCCTCAGTCTCCCAAGTAGCTGGGACTACAGGCACATGCCACCATGTCCAGTTAATTTTTGTATTTTTAGTAGAGACAGGGTTTCATCACGTTGGCCAGGATGGTCTCAATCTCTTGACCTTGTGATCCACCCACCTCGGCCTCCCAAAGTGCTGGGATTATAGGCATGAGCCACCGTACCCAGCCACATTTATGTTTTTTTATGTCTCCCAAGTCACTGATGGATAGGGATCATGTTCCAATTCCTCTCTATAACCTTGGATTTTAATATGTCACATATATTATTTCTTAAATGAATATACAAATTAATGTTATCATCTGGGTGATATAACCATATCCCAGTTTAAGTGGGACAGTCCCTCTTTAACTTGTTACTTTGGCATAAATATTAATACCTTCTCTTTTAATTTCCAAAAATGATTTGAATAACAAATTGGTAATCTATACCTAGGAAATGGGAAATAAAATTCTGAGCAAGAGAACATAATCAGATCTAAGGAAGATCACTCTAGCAGCAACACGACAATAAAAATGACTCAAGCAAAAATCTAGGAGTAGAAACAATAAAATAGCCTGAACTAGAGTAGTAAAACTAGTAAGAAAAGGGCAATTAAAAAGATTCAGGGGATAAAATAAAGTTTAATGGCAAGTTGTATATATGAGGAATAAAGAAAAATAATACAAATTTCTAGAGAGCGCAACTGGGCCAACCGCCAACAGAATATGAAAAAGGAGGAATAATAATGGCTTCAATTTAGGACAAATGGTTGAAGAACCTTGAGGACAAGGTGGTTAGATACATGTAGGGAGTAAGTGGGAAAACATAGTCCTAGGAGGTATTAGTCCATAACAATTAACTGAAACCAAGCTGCTGAGTAAGACTGTCCAAGAAATATGAAGTTAGCAGTTCTAATGAATAGGAAGTACTATCTTTTCAATAAGTCATGACTTTACAAAATATATTTCCAAATTTTGGTTTATAAAATATTTTTCATCATATAGCATGTGCAAACCATGGCATTAAACACTGAGAGGAAAATAAACATTTCGGGAAACATAAAGAGTTCACTCTGAAGTAAAAAAAAAAGAAAAGTTATAAAGAATGGTGTTAAATGTGGACTGAGTTGAAATACAGCTAAGTTCAAGGTCTCAAATTATCACTGGGGCTTCTTTAAGGAATTCTGGCATAATGACATGAAGAAGTACAGGTACACCCTGTTTTTACTGTGCTTGGCTGGTATTGTCAGGTATTTTTTTTTTTTTAAATACAATTGAAAGTTCATGACAACCCTACATCAACCAAGTCCATCATGCTCACTCCATGTCTACATGTCACATTTTGGTAATTCTCATAACATTTCAAAATTTTTTCATTATATTTGCTATGGTGGCCTGTGATCAGGCCATCTTTCATGTTACTACTTTACAGTAGTATACTAGTTTACTTTACTTTACTTTACATAGTTTACTTTACTATGTTACTACTTTTACAGTAACATCTTTCATGTTACTACTGTAACTGTTTTGGGGCACCATGAGCTGTGCCCATGTAAGATGGCAAACTTAATCGATATATGTTATGTGTTCTGACTGTTCCACTGGCTGTTCTCCCATCTCTCTCTCTCTCTCTCTCTCTCTCTCTCTCTCTCTCTCTCCCCCGCCCCCTCTCCTGGGGCCTCCCTATTTCCCGAGAGGTAACAATATGGAAATTAGGCGAATTAATAACCCTATAATAGGCTCTAAGTGTTTAAGTGAAAAAAGTCACATATTTCTCACTTTAAATCAAAAACTAGAAATGATTAAACTGAGGAAGGCTGAGAAAGGCCCAAAGCCAGGCCTCTTGTATCACACAGTTAGCCATATGGCAGTTAGCCATATGGTGAATACAAAGAAAAAGCATATGAAGGAAATTAAAAGTGCTACTTTAGTGAACAAAAAAATGATTTACAAAAATGAAAAAGCCTTACTGCTGATATGGAGAAAGTCTGAGTGGTCTGGATAGAAGATCAAACCAGCCACAACAGTCCCTTCAGCCAAAACTTAATCTAGAGCAAGGCCCTAACTTTTCAATTCTATAAAGGTTGAGAGATGAGATGGCTGCAGAAAAGTTTAAAGTTAGTGGGAGCTGGTTCAGGAAGTTTAAGAAAAAAAGCCGTTTCCACTAATATAAAAGGTAAGTTATCCTGAAGATCTAGCCAAGATAATTAATGAAGGTGGCTACACTAAAAAACAGATTTTCAATGCAGACAAAACAAACAGCCTTATATCAGAAGAAGATGCCACCTAACACTTCCATAGCTAGAGAGGAGAAATCAATGCCTGGCTTCAAAGCTTTAATGAACAGGGTAACTCCTGTTGGAGGATAATGCAGCTGGTAACTTTTAAGTTGAAGCCAATGACCATTTACCATTTTTAAAAAACTAAGGCCCTTAAGAATTACATTAAATCTACTCTGCCTGTGCTCAATAAATAAACAACAAAGCCTAAATGACAGCACATTGGTTTACAGTATGGTTTACTATTTTAAGTCCACTGATGAGACCTACTGCTCAGAAAAAAAAGATTTCTTTCAAAATACTGCTACTCACTGACAATGCATCTTGTCACTTAAGAGCACAGATGGAGATGTACAAGGAGATTAACAATGTTTTCGGGTCTGCTAACATCCATTCTGTGGCCCATTGATCAAGGAAAAATTTCAACCTTCAAGGCTTGCTATTTAAGAAACACATTTCATAAGGCTACAGCTGATATGGATAGTGATTCCTCTGACAGATCTGTGAAAAAAAAATTGAAAATCTTCCTGACAGGATTCCTCATTTCAGATGCCATTAAAAATATCTGTGGGCCAGGCAGGGCGACTCACACCTATAATCCCAACACTTTCGGAGGCTGAGGTGGCAGGATCGCTTGAGTTCAAGGCCAGCCCAGGCAATGTACTGAGACTATCACTTAAAAAAAGAAAAAAATTGTGGGCCAGGTGTGGTGGCTCATGTCTGTAATCCCAGCACTTTGGGAGACCTAGTAGACAGGCGAATCACAAGGTCAGGAAATCGAGACCACCCATGAAACTCCATCTCTACTAAAAAATACAAAAAATTAGCTGGGCGTGGTGACACGCTCCTGTAATCCCAGCTACTCAGGAGGCTGAGGCAGGAGAATTGCTTGAAACTGGGAGGCGGAGGTTGCAGTGAGCTGAGATAGCGCCACTTCACTCCAGCCTGGGTGACAGCGCGAGCAAGACTCCATCTCAAAAAAAAAAAAAATTGTGATGCATAGGAGGAGGTCAAAATACCAACACAGGAGTTTGAAAGAGGCTGACTCCAACCCTTATGAATGACTTTGAGGGGTACAACACTTCAGTGAAGGAAGCAACTGCATGTGTGGTAGAAAAAGCAAGAGAACTAGAATTATAAATGGAGGCTGGGCTGGCTCTCAGCACTTTCGGAGGCCAAATTGGGAGGCCTGCTTCGGCCCAGGAGTTCAAAACCAGCCTGAGCAACATAGGAAGATGTTCTCTCCACAAAAACAATCAGCCAGGCATGGTGGCCTGCGCCTGTAGTACCAACTACTCAGGAGGCTGAGGTGGAATCAGTTGAGCCTGGGAAGTAGAAGGTACAGTGGGTTGTGATTATGCCATCGCACTCCAACTGTGGCAAGAGAATGAGATCTTATCTCGAAGAAACAAAAAGGAAAGAAAAAAAAAAAAAGAAATGGAGATGGAGATGGAGCCTGAAGGTGTGTCCAAACTGCTGCAATCTCATGATAAAACTTGAGTGGATGAGACGCTGCCTTTTATGTATGAGCAAAAAAAAGTGGTTTCTTGAGACAATCTACTCCTGGTGAAGATGATGTAAACATTGTTGAAATGACAACAAAGAATTTAGAATGCCACATAAGCTTAAGCTTAGTTGATAAAGCAGCAGAAGAGTTTGGGAGGTCTGAATTCAATTTTGAGAGAAGTTACTGTAGGTAAAATGCTATCAAACAGTATCACATGCTACAGAGAAATCTTTCATGAAAGGAAGTCAATAGATGAGGCAAACTTCATTGTCTTATTTTAAGAAACTGTCATAGCCACCCCAACCTTCAGCAACCACAACCCTAATCAGTCAGCGGCTATCAACACTAAGGTGAGACCCTCCACCAGCTAAAAGATGACGACTGGCTGAAGCTCGGATGACTGGTTAGCGTTTTTTAGCAATAAAGTATTTTTAAATTAAGGTACATACCTTTTTGTAGACATAAGCCTATCACACACAGTAGACTATATGTAAACAACTTTTATGTGCACTAGGAAATAAAATTCACGTGACTCACTTTATTGGGATATTGGCATTACTGCAGTAGTCTGGAACCAAACCTGCAGTACCTGGGAGGTATACCTGTACCTTAACAGCTTTTGGTTTTTTAGAGCACTTAATTTTCCATAAAGTATTTAAGTCTAAAATTTTCCATAAGAAAATATTTGCAAATTGAAAAAGGAAATCAGAGAACTTGCTCAGGAAAGACAATGTTCTGTGAAAGCTGAATCTATAAGGAGAAATCTCACACACACACACACAGAAAGATATCTAAATGGCACACTTTACATGTGCCTATACTCGATGTCTGGCTTGCTAGGATTATGCCAGAGTTGGTAGTTTCACCTAAGGACAACAGACGGTTCAAAATAAGAGAACCATTAATTTTGTCCCAGAAACACAAGGAGTTCTTTACTCATTATTTACTTATCGATTACACAATGCAAACAAATGATTTCAACATACTAACTCTTATCCCTTTGTATATTTTTCACAATGCTCTGCACCCAGTAGGCATTCAAGGAAAATAAGCTGAATAAATAATAATAAACCTCTTCTATTTTACACTTTATTAATTTGGTTTCTAGGACACCACCACTCTCTCTTGGTTTTTCTCCTACTGCACTGTTTGCTTCCACTGATTCTCCTTTGCTGATTTCTACTCTTCTCCCCGACCTTATATTGATCTCATGTCCTATGGCACTCACTGTCCTTGGTCCTCTTCTATTCTCTATGTACACTCACTACCTGGTAATTTTATCTAGTCTCATGACTTTCAGTATCTATATGCTGATGACTGTAAATTTTTATCTCCAGCCCAGGCTTCTTAGTAATATAAATTTGTATATGAAACTTCTTACTCATTTCTAACAGACATTTCAAACTTTACATGTTCAAAACTCAGTTTCTGATCTTGACCCCTAAAACCTACTCCTTCTGCAGTTTTCCCCATCTCTCTGATGGCAGCTTAAACTTCTCTGATGGTAACTCCAACACTCCAGTCATTTAGGCCAAAAACCTTGAAATCATGCTTGATTCTTCTCTTTTCCTCAAGGTCCACATCTAATCCATTAGCAAATCCTGTTGGCTAACCCTACAAAATATTTCTAAAATTTGACCAGTTCTCATCACTTCCGTTACTATCAATATCACTTTAGTCAGAGGTATCATCATCTCTTACATGATTTAATGCAATAATAGCCTTTAACCTCCTGCTTTTGCCCTTAAACACCAACAGTCTATTCTCAACAGAGCAGCCAGGAGACTCTTTTTAAAAAGTTATTAAGTAGGGTAGTCAGGTGTAGTGGCACGTGCCTGTAGTTCCAGCTACTTGGGAGGCTGAAGCAGGAGAACCTGTTGAGCCTAGGAATTAGGGACCAGATTGGGCAGTATAGTGAGACCCTCTTTAAAAACAAAAGATTTAAAAAAAAAGGTTAAGTAGGTCAGTATCACTCCTCTCTTTCAAAATCTTTCAGTGTTCCGCCTCACTGAAAAGTCAAATAATTTACAATGATTTAGAAAGTTCTACATCATGTGCCCTATGCTATGCATCATTACTTCCTCTCCTACTTCATCTCTTACTACTCTCACACCTGTTCACCCGTCTCCAGTCACACAAAGCTGCTTGCTATTCCTGGAATGTATCAAGACATGCTCTCAACATAGGGTCTTGGCAACGACTGCTCCCTTTGCTGAGAAAGCACTTTCTCCATATACCCCTATAGTTAATGCTATCACATGCATCAAGTCTTTGATCAAAAATCATCTTCTCAACCTGGATAAACAAACTGCCTTATTTAAACTGCAACCCAGCCCTTGTCCCTTGCTTTCAATCCCTCTTATTCTGCTTTTTTTTTATAGCAATAATAAGCTACATATTATGTAACTTATCTGTTTATTATATTCATTATCTGTCTTTCCCCCTCTTCACTATCAGAATGTTTAAGTCTTACTAGGACAGACCTGCTTTGTTCATGGATACAACCTAGTGCACAGAATAGTGCCTTTAACTGGTAGAATCTCAATAAGCAACTATTGAGCTAATATATTTATAATAGAATCTTAGGAGTCCAGTAAAAGAGTAAGGGCCTTCTGAAAACAGAAATGAACTTGTGAGAATTTCATCAAATTATTTATCACAAACAAATCACCACTAGGATTCAGATTTCCTTCTTCATACTTCTTTACCCCAAACAAATTCTACACTCATTCAAAAGCACTACCAACATATCAGTTAACCTGTTATGCTGCTAGATTGGTCAGGGCTATCTTCTGTTTACTGTGGGCAGCTATTTATTATTCCCTTGAGCAATGCTGCTGTTCCAGTAAAACAAAATAAAGTACTTAACACAGCTCATACTGGCCAACATAACTTTATAAACAGTTTAGAAAATTTCCTAAGGCTCAAAACTAGGCAATTTCAGCCAGGCACGGTGGCTCACACCTGTAATCCCAGCACTTTAGGAGGCTGGGGTGGGCAGATCACTTGAGGTCAGGAGTGCAAGACCAGCCTGGCCAACAAGGGGAAACCCCATTTTTACTGAAAAAAAAAATACAAAAATTAGCCGGGCATGGTGGTGTGCGCCTGAATCCCAGCTACTCAGAAGCTGAGGCAGGAGAATCACTTGAACCCGGGAGGTGAAGGTTGCAATGAACTGAGATTGCGCCACTGCACTCCAGCCTGGGCAACAAAGTGAGACTCTGTCTCAAAAAAATAAAAAGGCAATTTCAAACTAAATAATTCTACTGTTAAAGAGCAGTAGAATTTTCCCATTAAAATGTGAATTTAGTAGCACAAGTAATGTTTAAAATTAAAAGTGTCCAGGCACCGTAGCTCACGCTTGTAATCCCAGCACTTTGGGAGGCTGAGGTGGGCAGATCACTTGAGGTCAGGAGTTCAAGACCATCCTGGCCAACAAGGCGAAATCCCACTTTTACTAAAAAAAAAAAAAAAAATACAAAAATTAGCCGGGCATGGTGGTGTGTGCCTGAATCCCAGCTACTTGGGAGGCTGAGGCAGGAGAATCACTTCAACCCTGGAGGCCAAGTTTGCAATGAACTGAGATCGCACCACTGCACTCCAGCCTGGATAATAAAGTGAGACTCTTTCTCAAAAAAAAACGGCAATTTCAAACTAAATAGTTCCACTGTTAAAGAGCAGTCGAATTTTCCCATTAAAATATGAATTTAGTAGCACAAGTAATGTTTAAAATTAAAAGTGTCCAGGCACTGTGGTTCACGCTTGTAATCTCAGCACTTTGGGAGGCCAACGCGGGCAGATCACTTGAGGTCAGGAGTTTGAGGCCAGCCTGGGCAACATGGTGAAAGCCCGTCTCTACTAAAAATACAAAAAATTAGCCGGGTGTGGTGGCGCGTGCCTGTAGTCCCAGCTACTCGGGAGGCAGAGGCAGACGACTCTCTTGAACCCTGGAGGCAAAGGTTGTAGTGAGCTGAGATCGCACCACCGCACTCCAGCCTGAGAGACAGAGTGAGGCTGTCTCACAAAAAAAAAAAAAAGAAAAAAATTACACTAAACTAAAACCTACATTACACATTGTAAGCCTTGTATAATACTTTCCAATGCTATAAAGCTGTACGAGAATTCGCCTACTCAAATTTATACTTTCAGTAAGCTCAAATTGACTTCAAAAATCATAAGGAAATAGAAACACATGGAATTATGAATGCCTATCTTGAAAAGAGAACTCTGGAAAGTGGTAGAATCTGTGTTGTTCCCATGCAAGCATCAGGATCTTCAATAACATAATTTGATCTATCATGACATCAGTTAGGGCCTGAATAATTATCATGTCCCAAAAGGTCAGCCCAACGTTACTAAGGCTCGGTATGCAAAACACTATATATCTGAAGAACTCCAAAGTGATTTATGATGAATTAACCAAAGCATTTCATTTCATTTACTGCAACTTTAAACAAAGCAATCCAACAATCCACCCACACTGTTCGTGTTTTGTTTAGAAAACACGTCCCACCTGTTATAGAAACTTCTCCAAATAAAAGAAAACCTTCCCCCAAACCTCAGCATTCTACCTGGATAGGCAAATCTAACAGGTTTTAGTTATGTGCCTGAAAACTAGCCTTCAGGTCGAATGAACTCATTTAAGCTAATGCCAATACTGTCAATTCGACACAGCAAATTTTGGATCTGAGCACGAAATACTGTAAAATTTCCCAGGGACAGTCTGAAAATGTCCCTACAGTGGTGATCTTTAAACATCCATCATCTACTACAGAATTCACCATTTGACTGGATGTAAACTTTTAAACTAACTTTGAAAACTTTATCTTTTCTTACGCAACTGTACAATATTTCAGGGATCTTTAAAGAAAAACTATTTCTAAATTAGATGGCTGAGATAATTCCTTTACACTTTCCATCTCGTTTTTCATAGTCTACTTAAACGAATAGGCACCGAACTCCGAAACGAATATTTTACCCAACTCAAAAAATACGACTTAATAATGGTGCTTTCTTAACGACACTCGGAAGCCCCCGGCAAGGACATGTACGCGGGTTAAGACGGCATCACGGGCAGGAAGGGCGGTCGGCACCCTACTGGCGACAAGGGCCTGGGTTAGGGCAGAGACTCAAGAGACCAGATACCCAGTAGCAGGTGCGAGGCTCTGGCAACAGGGCAGTCGCCGCGGGTTTTGGGCAAACAGGGGGATGCTGTCTGTTGGGCTGTGGGGCGCGCATAAGGGTCGACCAGCCTCACCTCGGGAGTCCGATCGGGCGGCTTCTTCCTCAACGCCTGCCTAGCGCCAGGGTCCACGGGTGAGTTCATGGCCACGGTCCCAGTGCTCCCCAGCCTGCCCTTAGCAGCCTACGCCACAGTTCATTCACCCCAGGCAGCGGGTGCGGTACCTTGCCCCCGCCCCAAGGAGGGAACTTCGCGCCGTAACAAGGTCCGAGCTCAAGCAAACAACCCTTCGCAACGCCCGCCTAGGGCCTCTACCCACGCGCGACTGGCCGGAGACAAGCCCGCGCGGGGGCGGGGGAGAGCAAGTGCGCATGCGCGGCACGCACGCGCACGCTAATGAACACCCGAGGGAGTGACTCCACTGTGACGTCAGAATTGGGGCGGTGCGAGTAAGTTGTTTCCTGCAGTAGTCGTGAGATTTAAAGACACATCGCGAGACCTCACCTAAACCCGTCACGGTATCCGCCTCAATGTGGTTCTGGCCTCTCCATCCGCCGGAGGAGCCGCAAACGAGCTGAGGGCCTGAGCAAAAGTAGCATTTTGGGACAGAACCGTGGGTTGGCGTTCTGGGTGGAGAGAAGTGTTGTGCTCAAATCCGGAAGCCCAGGGCGTGGCCAAGCCTGGGCTTGCGCTCCCCTTGTGCAACTTCCACGGCCGACTTTGAATATACGGAAGTAGAAGCCGCCATTCGGCAAAGAAGGAAGTCGACGCACGCCCCGTATCTCTTTAAATAAAACGAAATCTCTTGTGAAAGCTGCCTACAGAAAAGTGCTTGTTCTATTGGAAACGGACATCCTGAGACCAGGGCAGAGAAAGCAAACTTTGACAGCCAGATGGGCAGCCAGTGCCGCGGCCAACTCACGATTACCTTTGAGTCAAAAAACTGGGTTTGGACTGCGTTCGTGAAACTGAATGCACTGGGCAGCCCTCTCTCAGGCAACTGGGTTTAGGACAACTCGAGTGGCAACTCTTGGAATACTTTTTACATTCTAGTCTGCTTCCCAACAGACAGGAGAAAAAAAAGACCACCCTTAGGAGCAGCCAGAGAGCTGCTGAGGCTGTTTCAACAGTAAGCTCACTTCCAATTGCAGAATCCCATCGCTCTAGGATAGTCCTTACCCTTTCTCATAAGTTCATAGGTAACAGTTCCTAACTTTGGCGACACCACCCTTCCACTGAATTTTAAGCTCCTTGAGGGCTGTAACCACATGTAGGTACACCTTGGTATTTCTCACAGCAATTAGCACAGCTCACTGAATAACAAGGAGATTTATGATTATGACGATGCTTTTCAACTAATGACCGATTCACACAGTAATTTTCGGCAATGACGAAATAAGGCCATGTTAATAAGGGCTGTTTTCTGTTGGTCCTGGGGCTTGCCCAAACTGGAAGCTTACAACAACATATTATTAGCATCTCTCTTTTTCAGGTATAGAACAAAAACCTTACCAGAGAAGTGTGACATAGCCATTGTAGAAATAAAGTAAGTGCGGAAATCACAAGGTGTGACAGACGATCCGTTTTCCTCATCTTTTTTTTTGTATAAATATAACCTCTCAAAGGCCTGCCCAGGATCAGACAAAAAGTTATCTCTTCCATTCTTCAAGGATCAATTTCCAGAGTCACATCAATAGTTTGAAAGAGGGAAAAGGAACTAATAAAGCATAATCACCAAGAACTTGGAATGTAGGGGCAAGCAGACCTAGAATTTGTGCCTCTAATATTAGATCTCTTCTAGTTAAGTGACTTGAAGCTATTTAACATCTCTGAACTTCATTTTCCTTATCTGTTAAATGGGACTATAGTAAAGGGCCTATTGTTTCAGAATTTTCTTAAGATTCCATGAGAAAATTCACATGAAGCACTTAGTATGCTGCCTGCACAATCCAGGCACTCTTTATTATTTCCATTATTTCGCCTCCGGGAAGTGATTTTTTTTTTTTTTTTCAGACTGAGTTTCACTCTTGTTGCCCAGGCTGGAGTGCAATGGCATGACCTTAGCTCACTGCAACGTCCGCCTCCTGGGTTCAAGGGATTCTCCTGCCTTAGCCTCCCGAGTAGCTGGGATTGCAGGCCCCCACCACCACGCGTGGCTAATTTTTGTAGTTTTAGTGGAAATGGGGTTTCACCATATTGGCCAGGCTGATCTCAAACTCCTGACCTCAAGTGATCCACTCACCTTGGCCTCCCAAAGTGCTGGGATTATAGTTGTGAGCCACCGCTTCAGCCTGGGAAGTGATTTCTCTAAAGTAGAAATTCAACTATGAATAATTTATTTTTTAAATGTAGTTTTTTTTTTCACTTATAACAATTCAGAAACACATTTAAGTATTTGTCAAGATGTGGAGCAAGAGGAACTCTTTCAAACTGCTGGTTAAGTGCAAGTTGGGAAGTCACTTTTGGCCAAAAAAAAAGTAATAAAGCTGAAACATAACATACCTTGTGACAGCAAGTCCACTCCTTGATATAGGACCTGTAGCAGCAGTCCCCAACATTTTATGGCACCAGGAACTGGTTTTGTGAAAGATAAACTTCCTATGGGGCTGCAGGAGGAGGGTTTCAGTATGGAACTGTTCCACCTTAGATCATCAGGCATTGGATTCTCATAAGGAGCATGTAACCTAGTTCCCTCACATGTGCAGTTCATGATAGGGTTCCTGCTCCTAGATAATATAATGCCCCTGCTAATCTGACGGGGGTGGAGCTCAGGCAGTTATGCTTGCTCACCTCCTGCTATGCAGCTGCTTCCTAACAAGCCATGGACCAGTAGCAGCCTCAGCATTGGGACTGAGGACCCCTGCCCTATTAACAGAAAAGATGGACAAAAATGTTCATTACTCATAGAAGCCCAAAACTGGAAATAACTCAAATATCCATCAATACTGAAGGGATAAATTGTGAAATATTCATCCACAATGGCATATAGCTACATAGCATATAGTGATGATTCTCCAACATAATGTTGAGAGAAAAAAAGGAAAACAAAATATAATTTAACAAAGTATAATTATACATGCAGAGTTTAAACACAAGCAAAATTAGGTCTTTTAGGAATGCATATAAAGAAGTAAAATAGTAAAGAGAAAGCAAGGAAATGAAGTCAGGTTGGTAAGTTACAAAAATGAGAAGGTAGAGCATTATGATCAGGATAGAGTACATGGAGAAGGGGAGCTTCTGGGCTGCTGAAAATGACCTACTTTTTGGCCTTATTGATGGTTACATGAGTATATGTTTATTCTGTTTTCTGAATATATTTCACAAGAGAAAGTATGCAAACATAATTAGGTTTTGTCATTAGATAGCAACAGTAAAAACTACATTAATATCCATGGTGACTATCAATATCTAAAAAGTATACATTTTCAAAATATATCTTGTCCTTTACTATATTGTATTATATTATTATATACAGAAAAAAGTGAAGAGAGACAGTAAAAGTTCTAATAGCTATTTTCAGACAAAAGGCAACCTCCAGGGCAGGGTTCACCAGCATTAACTTGTATCTGAAAGAAAAATATAATGGTCTGACTATAAGTAATTTATTAAATTGTGGGAAAATAAGGACTTTTAAAAAAATTGGCTTAACTATTTATTTTTGTTAAACTTACTGTTATCTGACAGCACATTACATATGAGTAACATATATATGTATTTAATTTTTTTGGTCTATCTCCTCCACAAAAGGGAAAATATGTAAACTCTATATAAACAGAAATAATGTGTAATTTACTGGCATATCCCTAGTACCCAAACCTATGTCTAATACATAATAGGTGTTGAATAAACATTTGCTGAATTAACAAATGGAACTAAGGACTAACTTATTAAGAGGGCACTTTGCTATCAGAAAGAGAGGTACTTGAATGTCATGAACCTGCTCAAAAGTGAAAGAAAATTTCCATTTTTTTTTTTTGAGATGGAGTTTCACTCTCATCGCCCAGGCTGGAGTGCAATGGGGCATTCTTGGCTCTGCAACCTTCACCTCCCAGGTGCAAGCAATTCTCCTGCCTTAGCCTCCTGAGTAGCTGGGACTACAGGCACCTGCCACCATGCCTGACTAATTTTTTGTATTTTAGTAGAGACGGAGTTTCACTGTGTTAGTCAGGATGGGCTCAATCTCTTGACCTTGTGATCAACACACCTTGGCTTCCCAAAGTGCTGGAATTATAGGTGTGAGCCACTGCGTCCAGCCAAAAATTTTTTTAAAAGAAAAGAGAGGGAGAGATCCAAGATGGCCAACTATTAGCAGCTCAGGATTGTAGCTCCCAGAGAAAGCGCACAGAACGAGAGGACGCCACACTTTCAGATGAATTTTTGTTGCTCACAGACTAGGAGATTCCCAGCAGAGGAGCCCCACGGGTCGCCAGCGTGACTCTTGTGGCCAGCGTGGCGGTTCTTGGTGCAGAGTAAACGGGACTAGCTCCCCTTTTGATTGACGTTTGGAGCTCGGGGAAGGCCGTCGCCCATTTACCTGATTGAAAAAAGGATTCAATAGGGAAGCCAGACCAGAGATTCCCAAGCAGAAAAGCACCACGAATCTTAATGCCGCTGTTTTAGCCGGCGCAGTGGGTTGCTCAGATTTCGGCATTGGGAATCAACAAGTTGGACGTCCACTCAGAGACCTAATTTGAAAGGTGGCAATTACAGAGACGACAGGTGGATAAATTTACAATGACGGGAAGAAACCAGCGTAAAAAAGCTGAGAATACTCAGAAGCAGAATGCTTCTCCTTCTACAGGGGATCACAGTTCTTCACCATCAAGGGAACAAGGCCTGATGGAGAACGAGTGTGTTCCATTAACAGAATTAGGCTTTAGAAGGTGGATAATAAGGAAATTTTGTGAGCTAAAAGAACATGTTCTAGCCCAATGCAAAGAAATTAAGAATGTTGAAAAAAGGTTTGACGAAATCCTAATGAGAATAGACAATTAAGAAACGAATATAAGTGAATTAATGGAACTGAAGAACACAATAACAGAACTTCATGAAGTATGCACAGGTTTTAACAGTGAAATTGATCAAGCAGAATAAAGGATATCAGAGGTCGAAGACCTACTTAATGAAATGAAACGAGAAAACAAGATTGGAGAAGAAAGAGTAAAAAGGAATGAGCAAAGTCTCCAGGAAATATGCGACTATGTGAAAAGACCTAATTTACAACTGATCAGTGTACCTGAATGTCATGAAGAGAATGAATCCAAGTTGGAAAATATTTTTCAGGATATTATTCAGGAAAACTTTCCTAACCTAGTAAGGCAGGACAATACTCAACTCCAGGCAATCCAGAGAATGCCACAAAGATATTCCTCAACTAGACCAACTCCAAGACATGTAATCGCTAGATTCACTAGGGTTGAAATAAAGGAGAAAATTCGAAGGCAGCTAGAGAGAAAGGTCAGATTACCCATAAAGGGAAGCCTATGAGACTCACAGCAGACCTCTCAACAGAAACCCTACAATTTAGAAGAGAGTAGGGGTCAATATTTAATATCCTCAAAGAAAATAATTTTCAACCCAGAATCTCATATCCAGCCAAATTAAGCTTCATAAACGAAGGAAAAAAGTTTTTGCGAACAAGCAAGCACTCAGAGATTTCATCACCACCAGGCCTGCTTTGCAAGATCTGAAAGAAGCACTACAAACAGAAAAGAACAACCAGTATCAGTTATCTCAAAAATTCACCAAAATGTAAAGAGTATCTCCATAATGAAGAATTTACATCAACTAACGAGCAAAATAGCCAGCTAGCATTAAATTACAACATTGAACTCACAAATATTAACATTAAATGGATACAATGCCCTAAAGTCACAGGCAAATTGAATAAAAAGTTAAAATCCATTGGTACGTAGTATCCAGATCCAACGCACAATAATACACAAAGACTTAAATGGATGGAGGAGGATTTACTAATTAAATGGAGAGCAAAAAAAAAAAAAAAAAAAACCAGGAGGTGTAACTCTTGTCTTCGACAAAATAAACTTTAATAGTAATAAAGACTAAAAGAAACAAGGATATTGAGTGATGGTAAAAAGATAAATGTAACAATAGGAGTTAATAATTATAAATATATACATACCTAATATAGGAGCACCCAGATACATAAGACAAGTTTTTATTGACTTATAAAGAGATTTGGACTCCCGCACAATAATAGCGGGAGATTTTGACATCACATTGTTAATTTATATTGCACCCATTCTGAAAGTGACTGTGTAATAGGAAGAGAATTACTCTTTAGTATTTGCATAGTATCTCACAGACCTAAATGAAATATTGGTTGACTGTTATTTTCTTCCCTTACTCCTTCCTGTCTCTGTTGTTAAGTACAATTGACGGCATAAAAGAGGTTTTTAATACCTTTTTAAGATTGCATTCCAGCCTGGGCAATAGAGCAAGAATTCTGTTCTCTCTCCTCCTTTTTCTTTCTTTTTTCTCTTATAAAATAAAAAAAAAAATGAACTACAAAGGAAAAGTTTAATTTCCTCACATTTACTTTACTTGTTTTCTTAACTCTCTTTTCTTTGTCTAGTCCTTACTCTCTAACCTGCACCACACCTTCCTGACCCTGAGGAAGAAATTAAAAAAAAAAAAAAAAAAAAAAAAAGAGGTACTTGATTGCTCTCCACTGACAAAGATGATGTCTGGTTACATAGCTATTGCATTGCAAAATTGAATGCTCAATAAAAAGACATAATCATATATCCATCTTTCCAGAATAACTGCAAACCACAAAAACATGAAGTAAAGAGCTCTGGTTTTAACAGTACCTGAAATGAAGTAAGGAATTGAGATTTGGAGTATGCTACAGATTGAGTCACTACTATGGAAGAATAAGAGCTTTTACTGACTCACATCCAGAAGGTCATTTGTTATCATTGAATCAGAATCTCTGGGAGTGGGGATCTAGGAATTCATATTTTTCAAAAGCTACCCCAGGTGCTCCTAATATGCAACCAGGTTTGAAAATCACTTTAAACTATAGTATCTGTGGTTCTAAACTAGTCTGATCCATTTTTAAGCCCAGCTATTGTACCATACTTAAGAAGGACATTGACTTGTAAGTGCTAGACCAAATATGACCCCCAAGAATGGTATCACAAGATTCTTAAGGAACTAATACCTTCCGTGTATTTACACATTTATCAACAGTTTCATCCTTCCCCTTGAGACGATGTAGAAAGGAATGTTGCCTTTATCATTAATTTGAATTTGTGTACCGAGGTAAATATAAAGACAGGTTTTGGGACTGTCCTTATTAAGACAGGCACTTGAAAAGGAAGGAAGCTCAAGCTTCTTTAACTTACTACTCTCCTTAGAGTAAATGTAGGTTTATTTGTGGGATGTCTAAGAAGTCTGTGTTAACCCAGATAGCGGTGTCTGCAGTCTGATGAAGGGATCAGGTCTAGATTCAGGTTCACCAGAAAAAGTTGGTGTTAAAAGAAAGATAAAGAGACCTAGTCACCTCACCTATTGGAGAAGAGAGAGTAACTGAGCACATGCTTTAAGACCAAAAGGCCACCAAAGTTCTCCTGACAAATAATGGGTGGAAATATATTCTGGTTTTGACTGCTTTTTTTTTTTTTTTAAGGAAGTCTCAACTAATCTTAAATTTAGAGCAAACATGGCAAAGCCCAGGCTGCAGTAAGGAACAAAAACAGGAAGCACTACACTCTCCTATCTACCCCTTTTCTATCTGCCTAAGCTGTTCCCACTCACAGCTACAATTTTCCAGCCCCTCTCACACCTTCAGTTCAGGTTTGGTCCTACTTGCCACCCTACCCCTACCTATCATATTGGCAAAGACAAATGAAGAAATCCCAGATATCTTCACAATATACCTGTCACCATATAGTAGTTGAGAAACCATTCTGGTCTGAGAGACAAGATGAACAACACAGGAAAAACTGTATGACTTTGGATAATCACATTAAAGTCTCTGTATCTCTTCTCATTAGCAAAAATCTTCTCACAAATGTTACCAATTTTAAACCTCTAAAAAGCTGACAGCTATTTCCCAAATACTTGAGACTTCTCTGCTTTGAAACAGTCCACTTACTCTCTTTGGTTACGAGTGATACATATAATAGTATATGAAAACAGGTACATCAAAAAGCCCCTAGTCTAGTCCTGCCTCCAGGACTAACTCTGCCCAGATCAGCCCAGCCTGAGGAAGAGAACTTACCAATATGCTTACTCACTGATGAATCACTGCTACAGAGCAGGCACAAAGCTTACTTCCCAATACAGATAGACAACAGACTTGCTCAGTCACATGCAAATCAGTGAACAAAGAGGACTAAAACCCAAACTATTCAGCCAATTTTTTGTAAAGTATAGTAATTTGTATTGAATACAATGTTCTTTTTTATTGAGACTGAGTTTTGCTCTTGTGCCCAGGTTGGAGTGCAGTGGCGCGATCTCAGCTCACCACAACCTCTGCCTCCATGGTTCAAGCAACTCTCCTTCCTCAGCCTTCTGAGTAGCTGGGATTACAGGTGCCCGCCACTATGCCTGGCTAATTTTTGTATTTTTAGTAGAGAAGGGGTTTCACCAGGTTTGTCAGGCTGGTCTCAAACTCCTGACCTCAGGTGACCTGCCTACCTCAGCCTCCCAAAGTGCTGGGATCACAGGCATTAGCCACTGCACCCAGCCTGTACTGAATACAGTTTTCTTAACAACATATGTAACGTCTATGTTTTAGATTGTTGGGTTCAGTGTGTTTTCATAAAAGCATTTAAAGAAGTTTTCAATTTGTTTTCTATGTAAGATACTCTATTTTCTGTAACTATGTTTTTATTCATAAGAACATGTTAAAAATTCTCACAACAATAGGTGGGGGGGACACAGGAGGAAGACTGGCCACATTATCTGGTAAAAGTAGCAACCAAGCACTCAGAGTATGCCAGCACTGAGCTAAATTCTTGACATTCATTATTTCATTTGATTTTCACAACCACCCCATGAAGTAGATTCTATTAAACTATGTATGTGGAAAGGTCACATCCTTAGAAGTGTCAAACTCTGGACAAGAATCTAGGTGGTCTGACATCAGAATCCATGTTAAGTATACTTTAATATATGAAATAAAGACCAACACCATCAATCAAATTGACATGTGTATTTATTGCACAAATATCCCCTAGAACTGGGAGGTTATTATAATACAAGTGTACATTTGAGAAATGTATACAGAACAAGAAACAACTATGTACATTTTACATATCCATCATCTAAGTAACTTAGAAAATCAGAACAATCTCATAAGACATATACCAGAAATAGGCATTATGTAAAATCTGTTTTTTTAAGTGATCATCCCCAGAGTATGCCAATTCCAACAAAATGAAATCTGTAATAGTATGTTTTTATTGCACTTAACATTTTCAAACTCAAAATTAAGACATATTAATAAAAGCCAGAAATACTTAAAATCAAACCAATTAGTTTATATACAAGAAAAAATTAGTTTTAATTCTATAATGTAAAAGATCCCTTTTTTATTTCCTGTTTCAACAAACAGGGTTTTTATTTTGATATGTAACAACTGTCTGTATCATAACTTGAAAAAATTATTTTGAACAAGCCAAAACTCTTTTCACATTCATCATAATGACCACACTTTAAAGTAGCAGCAGCTCATTCCTTGGGCTTTGTGTAAGGAAAGAATGACTATGATGAAGGTAATAGAAATTATAGAAGGATTAGGAATTATAAAACTCAGGAATAGGAGGGAGGGTGGAGGAAAACAACAACTCAGGAATCCTATAAGGATTAATGATTCTTTAAGAAACTATAGGCCACTTCCTTCCCAGCAAAGCTTAGCTTTAGAAACAACAGTAGCATGAGCCACCCACTTATTGAGGACTAGAATTTATAAATGGTAATTAAACATTTTAAATAAAGAACAGTTTGATGGTTAAGGAAACACCCAGACATTATCCAACTGCTACATACAGCTACAATATAAAAATAATGTACAAGGCCAGGTGCAGTGACTGATGCCTGTAATCCCAGCACTTTGAGAGGTCGAGGTGGGTGGATCACTTGAGGTCAGGAGTTCAAGACCAGCCTGACCAACATCATGGTGAAACCTCATCTCAATAAAAATACAAAATTAGCTAGGCATGGTGGTACACACCTGAAATCTCAGCTACTTGGGAGGCTGAGGCAGGAGAATCACTTGACCTGGGAGGTGGAGGTTGCAGTGAGCTGACATGGCACCATTGTACTCTAGCCTGGATAACAAGAGTGCATCTCCATTTCAAAAATGGAGATGCCCACATGTGTATGAACTTTTTAATATTCTGAATTCTGCCAAAAAGATTGACTCATAAAATTCCAAAATTAGATAACTGAATAATTTTGTTAATGCATGGAATAAGAAAATTAAGCCAAAGAAAATATATCCACAAACACTCCTTGGCAGCAAGTCATCCATGGGAGACTCAGGTAATAACTGGGACCAGGTAAAAGGTCATGGGCCAAACAGATTGCAGACACACTAATTTCAGGTTTACATTCCATAAAAACAACCATTTCTTCTTAATCTAGTTGGAGGGCTCTCTTTTTTTTTTTGAGACAGAGAGAGGAGTCTCACTCTGTCACCCAGGCTGGAGTGCAGTAGCGCAATCTTGGCTCACTGCCACTTCTGTCACCCAGGTTCAAGCAATTCTCCTGCCTCAGCCTCCTGAGTGCCAACACACCCGGCTAATTTTTTGTATTTTCAGTAGAGATGGGGTTTCACTGTGTTAGCCAGGATGGTCTCGATCTCCTGATCTTGTGATTTGCCTGCCTCAGCCTCCCAAAATGCTGGTATCACAGGTGTGAGCCACTGCACCTGGCCTGGAGGTCTCTTGAATACATAAAGAACAAGGCAAAATGTGACCCAATGCTGTAAATTCAAGGTCAAAGACAACTTTCCATTAACTGTTGAAAATTTAAACAGCAAGAATGGATGCGTTATATAGTAAATGTATTTTAATAACTGAATAAACAAGTATATTTTTTAAATCAATGATGAAATTATGATGAAAATAGTCAATGAAAGCAGAAACCAACTTTACTACTAGCATTAAGTTTCTTAGACCAGATAAGCAAAGAATAAACTATAATGTAGTATTCAAGTAAACTGAGGTAGTAGAGAGTATTGAAAACTTTATCCACCCAACTTTCTATTTACATTACTTACAAGAGTTTGGTTTTGTATTAGCCTTTCTTAAAAGCAACACTCTATAGTATATACAAAGGCAACGACTGAGAAGTAAAATTCTTTGAAAAAAATGCGCTTTTGGAAGGGAGGGGCTCTTAGAAAAAATAATAATTTTAAGAGTTATGAGTTCTATTAGTGTAAATGGAGTATTATTAAGCAGTGAAACAAATATTCAGCTCCTATGGGTTCATGAAGGGCTGATGCCAAAAGCAAGGGCCTTGGCTACCTGAGCAGTTTTAAAGAATATAGTATTGTTTTTGCCAATGCTTTGGTGTAATTTTTAATCCTAATTTTCATTTATGTTAAATTAGTGAATATGTAAATATTAATATTCATAAGAATAGTTCATACTTATAAACAAATGGTATGAAATAGTATTCTCATTTGGGGAATCTCAACCTTAAAAAGGTTGGCTTTACTTATATTTTAGAGTGTGTGAAACAGAAAAATCACCAGTAAGTAACATTTCAGCATTATGGACAATACTAGTTGTAAATTTTTTTTTAAAGGCATGTTTACCAATCTTGTATTTCTTACCTCTGCTTTTTTTAAAAAAATAGGTACATATATACACTTGGGTGGATAACATAACACATTTACACTCATTATTCTAAGTTTGTTATAATTACCAGGCTGTTTAAAATACTTAGAGAAATAACCAGAAATTAGCTGTTTTGAATTGCAAAACAAAATAACAAATAATCAAGGTTTTATAGATTTCTGTACCTTAGAAATTAAAAACTAACAAAATGACTTTCTGAGCCATTAAATCATGAAACACTGTTGCTATTTATGGGTTGTGACAACACTGCAATGATGACATGAAACTCCTGATAATACTCATTTTGTAAAAATTTCTACCATACACTTTGGCTTTTTCAAATGCTTCAAAATTATTAATGTTGCTCTAATTTGTTTAAAAATCTACCACTACCCAAAAGTCCAGTCAAAAAGAAAAAGCCATCTGACATATACAGAATACACAGTGCTATGCAGGATATCCTGGTAACTGACTCATTCAGAAGGAAGTCTAAGAGGGAAAAAGAATCTCCATAAATGCATGTTGTGTCTGCTTCCTTGGTTTCTACTTATCTTCCCACCAATTTCTAACAATCTTTAGGCATATTAAAGGAGTATTTGTGCAACATATGGAGAGTGAGTGCTTGCTACAGCAGCCAGAAGTGGAAGATCACTGGATTCAATCCTGAAATAAAAGAAAAAAAAAAATGTCAGTTCTGATTTTCTATACTGAGGACATGAACTCTACAGGCAAGGACCACTACTTGTAAGGTCACAATACCTCAATGGTTAAAGACCTAGGCCACACAGGACAAAAGGAAAATTTTTCAGTAAATAAAACACAGAACTACAGGTATGAGTAACAAAATCATAAATGTAGCAAAGTGTCTCAATGACATGCTGATGGAACATACATTTGGGCAAGGCACAATGACTAACAACTATAATCTAGTGTAATAACAGCTTGATACAGTGACTCATGCCTGTAATCCCAACACTTTGGGAGGCCTAGGTGGGAGGATTATTTAAGCCCAGGAGTTCAAGACCAACCTAAGCAAGAGAGTGAGACCTTGTCTCCACAAAAATTTTTAAAAACTAGTTGGGCGTGGTGGTGTGTGCCCACAGTCTCAGCTACTCCTGAAGCTGATAGAAGGATCTCTTGAATCTGGGAGGTTGAGGCTAAAAGTCAGCCATGCACCAACAGCAGGGTGACAGAGCAAGACCGTGTCTCAAAAAAAAAAAGAAAGAATAATAGTCTGTACCCAGATTGTTTGAGATTCAAATGTTTTTATAATAAGATTTACTGGAAGTAATGGGAGCTTCATCAAAATACATCCTACCACAAATTTATAGGAAAAGAAAAATGGCCAATCAACATAGAAAATAGTAATCAGATCCCTCATGGTTAGAGAAATTTGGATAAAATCAGGTGCCATTTTTTTAGCTAGTACCTTGGCAAAGATCAAATTTGGTAATAGCCAGTAGTGAGTAGAGTGCCTATTACTGTTTGCTGGAATTCATATTGAAACTTTCTGGAGAGTGTCCAGTATAATCTATCAACCTATCAATACAGGCCCTTTAACCAAAAATTCTATTTCAACGAATTTATCCTACAAACATCAAAGATTTATATTCAGTCTAGCATTGGTTTATAGTAGCAAAAAACTAAAAATAATCTAAGTTCCAAAATATAATGGAATGCTAGACAGCCATTAGGAAGAATGACATTGATTAATATGTGCTTATATGAATATTCAAGACATATTCAACATAAGAGTATAAATCAATTTAGATTTTCCTATAAAACAATCTGTTAACTGTCTGAATAGGGGTTGGAAGTTGGGGGAAAGAAGACAATGACCTACTTTTCATTGTATGCCAAAATACACTGTGCATTTTGGCTATATGTACACACACATACCCCTCACTCCCCAGAAATACAAGATTATATCCTGTTACTGATTTTCCAAATACTGGAGAACAATTTTCCCTGTGTAACTCAAGTAAAAATCGTCATCAGGACTTGACCAACAGTGTGGTACTACAGAATATAAATAGGGTCTAAAGTAACAAAGATACAGAGTCATTCAAATCCCTAATTAGCCCTACCAGTGTGTGACATCTGGCATGTTAACGGACAGAATCATGTTTCCAACCTGGATGACACACTGCCTATGCACTGTAGGATGATAATAAGAATTAAGAGATAACACTAATAAAAATTTTTAATTTGAGTTTCTGACATATAGTAGGTTCTCAGTGATGTTGGTTTCTTTTCCCATCATAAAAACCAAACTAGATAAAAGTTCTAGCTTGTTTTACTTTCTTTAATGGGATTTCAAGAAATAATTCATATGAACATACCTAACGTGGCCAAAGAACAGAGGAAAAGTGACCACAGAACGTAATGAAATAGGCCTATACTATGCCCTCCACCAACTTCCCACTCCTCTTTCAGTAAGCATTTTTGTTAACTTTTCTGCCACAGAAAAATGCAGAGTAGACAGATATACTATATAGTTAATGGGGAGAAGGAGTAATATGTAGATAATGTATTACCATTCACAGACTTCTGTTACATCATTTGGAAGGCAGGATAGATGCTTGGGAATAATGAGTTTTCAACATATTTAAAAAATAAAAATGAGTATATACTTATTTTTTCTGACACAAAAATTCAGATTTTAATTCATTCTGACTACATTCTCAACCTACTACATGTAATGGCACAAAGAAGGGATAATGCCTTTCAGATTAGTGGATGACAGGGAATCTGCTATTATATGGTACAGGGCAACCTAAATGATAACAGCCTCCACTTCTCATAGAAAAAGATACTTAAAAGAAAAAGGGCAATTCTGAGGAACATTCCTTGCCTGATGACAGAGCAATGAAAGCAAAGCCAGAAAAGAAACCATTAACATACCCCAGAACCACTCCCAACTCCTTGACATGAACACGCATCTGCCCCCTCAGGTATTCAGACAGCATTTTACTTTTGAAGTATAGCTCCTGCAACCGGTCTTCAAGATGCATTACACACTGCAGTTAGGGAGGAATCAATAATTAAGTCAGAAAACAGTTTGCAACTCTGAGTCATGGCAAATTCCAAAACATAATGTTTCTGACAATTTTATTTATTCCAACATGAACTAAAATTTGAAGCACATTTTTAAAGTATGTAGTTTTAGCTAAAAAGGGAAGTGAACCTTTTTCTGGCTCATATCAAAGATTAGCTTCTACAGCGTTTTTCTGTTTGTTTTTTCTTAACTGTGCTAAAATACACATGACATAAAATTTACTCTTTTAACAATTTTTGTTTTCTTTTTTGTTTTTGTTTTTGAGATGGAGTCTCACTGTGTCACCCAGGCTGGAGTGCAATGGCACAATCTCAGCTCACTGCAATCTCTGCCTCCCAGGTTAAAGAGATTCTCCTGCCTCAGTCTCTCAAGTAGCTTGGACTACAGGCATGCACACCACCCAGATAATTTCTTTTGTATTTTTAGTACAGACAGGGTTTCACCACATTGGCCAGGCTAGTTTTGAACTCCTGATCTCAGGTGATCCGCCTGCCTTGGCCTCCAAAGTTCTGGGATTACAGGTGTGAGCCACTGTGTCTGGCCCCTTTTTTAAGCATTTTCAGTGGCACTAAATACATTCAAAATGTTGTGAAACCATCACCACTATCCATTTCCAAAACTTTTTTTTGCTATGTTTTTATTGTAAATTTGATCAATATAAAATTTTTATGAATAAATACATTTCAAATGCATTTACATAGGAAAGGATGTATTCTCCTGTGGAGGATAAAAAACAGTTGGCAAAACTTCACAAAGAATGCTGTGTAGTATCCCAATTTCAAAGCTGAAAGACTGAAAATTAAAACCCATCTGGGCATGGTGGCTCACATCTATAATCCCAACACTTTGGGAGGTGGTGGCAAGAGGATCATAGAGAACAGCCTGGGCAACATAGTGAGACCCCTGTCTCTACACACACACAAAAAAAAGAATTAGCCAGGCATGGTGGCACGAACCTGTAGTCTTAGCTAGTTAGGAGGTTAAGGTGAGAGGACTGCTTGAGCCCAGGGTTTTGAGGGTGCACTGAGCCATGACTGTGCCACTGCAGTTCAGCCTGGGTGACAAAAGTTAAAAAAAAAAAAAAAAAAAAAAACAACGAAAACACATATATTTTGTTTATTATCAATTAACTTACTCAATTTACTAAAATAGGTGATTTATCATGTGAATTGATGCTAAACATGTTTGAGGGAAAAAAAAACAGAAGTTTCAGGTGCTAAACATTAGATTCTTGCAGAGTGTTCCTTTCCAATGAAAATCAGCTATTAAAAGCTCCTAATAAAAATCGACTTCATTATTGGAAAAACACAACCAAATGGTTGTGGCTTTGTAGTGTATATTTTTTTCACAATGCTTTAGGCTGATAATGCCATAATAAAATGTAAACTGCTGAATATATGTATACATAAAATATGTAATATAATTTACTGTATTAACCACTTTACAGTATATAATTCCACAGTACTAAGAGCATTCACAATGTTGTGCAACCATCAACACCATCCATTTCCAGAATGTTTTTTCATCATCTCAAACAAAAACTCTGTACTCATTAAACAATAAGTCCTCATTCTCTTCTTTCCTGCAGCCTTTGGTAACCAGTATTTTACTTTCAGTCTCTATGAATCTGCCTATTTGTGGTACCTCATATAAGTGGAATCATACAATATTTGTCCTTTTGTGTCTAGCTTATTTCACTTAGCATAATGCTTATGAGGATCATCCATATTGTAGCATGTATTAGAATTTCAGTCCTTTTAATGGCTGAATAAATATTGCAACAAAACCACATTTTGTTTATCCATTCATTTGCTGATGGATGCTTAAGTTATTTCTAACATTTGGCTATTGAGAATAACGTTTCCATGAATAATAGTATACAATTATCTGCCTGAATCCCTGCTTTTAATTGTTTTGAGTATAAACATAAAAGTGGAATCAATAGATCATATGGTAATACTATGTTAAACTTTTTGAGGAACAGCCAAACTTTTCCATAGCTCCATTTTACATTACCATCAACAATGCATGAGGGTTTCAAGGTAGCCACATCTTGGCCAATACTTACTATTTGTTAAGGATTCTTTTTATCAGAGTCATCCTTACAGGTATTGAATGGCAGGTCACTGTGGTTTTATTTGCATTTCTCTAATGACTAATGATGTTAAACCATGTGCTTACTGGCCATTTGTATATTTTCTTTGGCAAAATGTCTATTCAAGTCCTTTGCCATTTTTTAATTATTTACTTTCTGTTGAGTTGTAGGAGTTCTTTATATATTCTGAGTATCAATCCCTTTTCAGATACATGATTTGCAAATATTTTCTCCTATTTTATAGGTTGTCTTTTTACTCTGTTGATATAGCTAATAAACAAAAGTTTTTAATTTTGATGAAGTCCAATTTATCTATTTTTTTACTTTTGTTACCTATGCTTTTGGTATCAAATTCAAGAAGTCATTGCTATATCCAATGCCACAAAGATTATCACCTAGGCTTTTTGTAAGTTTCATAGTATTAGCTAAGCTCTTTGATCTAGTTGGAGTTTATTTCTGTACATGGCGTAATTCTTTTGTATGTGAACATCCAGTTTCCCCAGCATCTTTTGTAGAAAAGACTCCTTTCTGGCCGGGCGCAGCGGCTCACGCCTGTAATCCCAGTATTTAGGGAGGCCAAGGTGGGCAGATCACCTGAGGTTAGGAGTTTGCCATCAGCCTGACCAACATGGAGAAACCCTGTCTCTACTAAAAATACAAAATTAGCAGAGCATGGTGGTGCATGCCTGTAACCCCAGCTCCTAGGGAGGCTGAGGCAGGAGAATCGCTTAGAGATCGGGAGGTGGAGGTTGCAGTGAGCTGAGATTGCGCCACTGCACTCCAGCCTGGGCAACAGGAGTGAAACTCCATCTCGAAAGGAAAAAAAAACTCCTTTCCCTGTTGAACAGTCTTGGCACCTTTGTTGAAAATCAATTAAACTTATATGTGAGAGTTTTTAGGATCTCCATTCTATTCCATTGGTCTATATGCCTGTCCTTATGCCAGTAGCACAATGTTTTGGGTACTGTAGCTTCATAATAAGTCTTGAAATCAAGAAATATGAATCCACCAACACTGTGGTTTTTCAAGATTGTTTTATCTCTTTGGGGGTATCTCTTGACATTCTTAATGTATTTTAAGATGGGTTTTTCTATTTCTGCAAAAACTATCAATTGGATTTTGATAGCAATTACATTCAATCTGTAGGTAACTTTGAGTAGTAATGACATCCTACTGATATTAATTAAGTCTTTCAATCCATGAACATGGGAAGTACTTTCATTTATATATGCCTTTAATTTCTATCAGTAATATTTTATGTCTTACAATGTACAAGTCTTTTGCCTCCCTAAATTTACTCCTAGGTAATTTATTCTTTTTGGTACTATTGTTAAGTGGAACTGTTTTGTTAATTTCCTTTTCAGAGTGTTCACTGTTCAAATAATTGTACAGAAATGCAACTTATTTTTATGGGTTTTGTATTATGCAAATTTGCTTAATTTGCTTATTAGCGCTACCAGTTTTTTGTGGAATTTTTATGTTTTCTATATATAAGAAGACCATGTCATCTGCAAACAGAGATAATCTTATTTCCTCTTTTCCAGTTTTGAAGTCATCTGTATTTTTCTTGCCTGACCGCACTGGCTAAAACTCTCAGTAGCATGTTTGAATAGGAGTAGTGAAAGTGGATAGCATTGTTTTTTTCCTAATCTTAGGGAAATGCTTTCAGACTTCCACCATTTAAGTGTGATGTTGGCTGTGGGTCTGTCAGAGATTTCCTTTATCATCTTGAACTACAGAGCTTTTAAACTATGCTATATTATAGTTCTCCTAATAAGTGAATGAAAGAACTCTGTAAGTTTGAAATGGGGTAATTAGTAAGAGGTTACCAGTATTATAAAGAGATCATTCAAAGTCCTGACATGACAATGAGGATCCAGAATATACTGACATTCTACATAAAGCTTGGGAGATTTTGTTTTGTTTTGTGAGATGGAGTTTTGCTCTTGTTGCCCAGGCTGGAGTACAATGGCGCATTCTTGGCTCACCGCCACTCTGCCTCACGGGTTCAAGTGATTCCCATCTCAGCCTCCTGAGTAGCTGGGATTACAGGCATGTGCCACCACGCCAGCTAATTCTGTATTTTTAGTAGAGATGGGGTTTCTCCCTGTTGGTCAGGCTGGTCTTAAACTCCCAACCTCAGGTGATCTGACCGCCTTGTCCTCCCAAAGTGCTGGGATTATAGGTGTAAGCCACCGTGCCTGGCCAAGGGAGATGTTGCATGACTATACTACACGTGATCAAAAATTCTGGCTGCTGAAATCAGAACATACAGACAGGTACACATCCCCTTCTGTCTTCGCTTGGGCTGCCATAACAAAATATCATAGACTGAGTGGCTTAAAAAAAAAACAGATGTATAGCTGGGCATGGTGGCTCATGCCTGTAATCTCAGCACTTCGGGAGGCTGTGGTGGGAGGAACACTTGAGCCCAAGAGTCTGAGAATAGCCTGGGCAATGGGGCAAAATGCCACCTCTACCAAAAAAATACAAAAAATTAGCCAGGCATGGTAGCATGTGCCTGTATTCCCTGCCACTCAGCAGGCTAAGGCAGGAGGATCACCTGAGCCCAAAAAGTCGAGGCTGCAGTGAGCCAAGATGGCACCATTGCACTCCAGCCCAGGTGATGAGAGTATGACAGCGTCTCAAACAAACAAACAAACAAACAAAAAAACTCAGATATTTATTTTCTCACAGTTCTGGAAGCTAGAAATCCAAGACCACAGTGCAAGCATGGTTGTGTTCTGGTGAGGGCTCTCTTCCTGCTGGCAGATGGCTGTTTTCTCATTGTATCCTCACATGGTGGAGAGAGAAGAACTTTTCTCACTCTTCCTCATTTTCTTAGGCCACTGATACCATCATGAGCACCTCACCCTCGAGACCTGACCTTACCTTAAATATCTCCCAAAGACCCTGTCTCCAAATAGTGTCACACTGGGGATTACAGCTTCAACATATGAGTTCGGGTTATGACACAAACATTCAGTCCCTAACAGCTTTTTTTTCACAAAAACAATAATGAAAGCTAGCCGCAGTATTTACTGTAGGCGCATATGAAGCAGAGTTTAGTTATCTACTAGAGCCCTTAAAGTAACACAACCGTTGCTACACATACTTACAAAATTTGGAGACAAGTTATGCTTATAAAGCTGAAGTGTGGAATGAAGCAGGTTGGAAACAAGACTGGAAACCAACACTTCCTTTCCCAATTTATTATCTGTCACTCGTCTCTGGCTACTGGCCACTTGAACAGTCCATTTATCCATGTCAGCTATAATACAGACAGCTTCTGCTATTGGTTCATCCAACACCGGATGCTGGAAATAAAAGAAGAATTCATCTTATGATTAGCAAATGAAGTTTCCAAAGATAATAGTAATTCAGCAATGAAGGTTTACTAAACGAAAACAAAAGAATATTAAACTTCAATATTTTGATATCTCCTTGACCAAGGAGAATAGAATAAATAACTCATTAACAAACATCCTGAGACATATTATAGATGTCATCATAGACAGAGACTTTGTATTCATTCCAAGGACTTTGTATTTTTTAGTCCAAAACTTAACTTTCAACAGTCTTTTGATCATTCCTTAACTTGACAAATGTATTGTTAACTATGTGCCAGGCAATTCAAAGAAAATATTCTTTACCCTGAAAGAGACAAACATTTTATATTTTGATTTTTTGTTTTTGAGATGAAATCTCACTCTGCCACCAAGCTGGAGTGCAGAGCCACTAACTCGACTCTGCAACCTCCGCCTCCCAGGTTCAAGCTATTTCCCTGCCTCAGCCTCTCGAGTAGCTGGGACTACAGGTTTGCACGACCACACCTGACTAATGTTTTGTATTTTAGTAAAGAAAGGGTTTCACCATGTTGGCCAGGATGGTCTCGATCTCCTGACCTCATGATCAGCCTGCCTTGGCCTCCCAAAGTGCTGGCATTACAGGTGTGAGCCACCGTGCTGCGTCTGAGAAAAACATTATAAAAATTGGACAGGACAGGACAAGGCAGATGCAGTGGCTCACGTCTATAATCCTAGCATGCTGCGAGGCTGAGGTGGGAGGACTGCTTAAGGCCAGGAGATTGAGACTAGCCTGAGCAACATAGCCAGACCTCATCTCTACAAAAAAAAAAATCTAAAAAATCAGGCAGGAATGGTGGCATGCACCTGTAATCCCAGCTATTTAGGAGGCTGAGGCAGGATGATTGCTTGAACCCAGAAATTCAAAACTGCAGTGATCTAAAACTGTGCCACAGCACTCCAGTGTGGGTGAAAGAGTGAGACCCTGTTTCAAAAAAAAAAAAAAAAAAGACTTATTCACACAAATAAGTCAACGGCAAAATCCTGTGCTAACTAACCCAATATGTAAGGCATTAATATCTCTCAGCACCAGAGAAGCTATTCCTTGATGTCATGAAGTACTTTGTTGCCTACATGCATTAGATTTTTCTGTTTGACTAAGACATATGTCCAGACTATGAATACAGCAGTTAAAAATGGGACACATCAACATATACTAACATGGTTCCCCAAGATACATTGTTAAATGAAAAAAAAAATTTTTTTGAGCCAGGCCCAGTGGCTCATGCCTATAATCCCACTACTTTGGGAGGCCGAGGAAGGTGTATAGCCTAAGGTCAGGAGTTTAAGACAAGCCTGGCCAACACGGTGAAACCCCGATTCTACTGAAAATACAAAAAATCAGCTAGGTGTGGTAGTGGGCACCTGTAATCCTAGTTACTTGGGAGGCTGAGGCAGGAAAACGCTTGAACCTGGGAGGCAGAGGTTGCAGTGAGGTGAGATCGCGCCACTGCACTCCAGCCTGGGCAACAAGAGTAAAACTCCATCTCAAAAAAAGAGTCACTATACATACAGTTATGTTTCTAAAAATTCATATTTACATCTAAATAAAAATGTATAGAAAAAAGAAAATACTCAAATCAAGTATGAAGTACTGAAGATCTCCATGAAGAAGCAGGAATATTAAGAGTATGAAGGTCTTCTACATTTTACTCTGTGTATCTTCATATTGTTTATAAGCCCAGGCTTGGCAACCTCAAATGATATTCCTTTGCCTAGTTAATGAACAACTACTCTGAATAAAGCTATGCCCTGGACACTAAAGAAACAAGGACAACAGAACTCATAAGCTTGTGAGGGCGATCAAACTAAATATATCTAGCTTTTAAAAAAATGTGTTAATGATGAAGCAGAAACCAAGTGCTGGGGAAGTAGAGGAGGGCAATTGTGGGATTTATGTGATACAGAGATTCTCAGTGAAAGGGATATAGGAATATGACATTCAAGTATATAGATAGGACTACTAGTGAAAAAATGGGAGAACATGGATAATTCAGTAAGAGTAAGACTCAGAAATAGAAGTAGATACAAAAGGCTACATTTGTGAGAAATGATTTTGAGAAATAAGAGAGAAGAGAATGGCAAAGAAAAAGCCCAGAAATATACCTTGGGAAGATTTTCCATGGAACGCAAAATTTATATTAGTTTTTTATAAAACAGCATTCAAATATTTATTCATCTCTTGCCAAGGATAGAACGCTTTATTATTCTTCACTTAATTACGGAAATATAATTTTGGCAAAGGTATATACGCCTGTGATATTGGAAAATATATTCAGCTGACCAACAACATGGGTTTGAACTGCAGGTTCACTTAGATGCCAATTTTTTTCAATATAACATATGGAAAATGTTTTTGGAAATTTCAACAATTTGAAAAACTTAAGAGACAAAAACCGTGTAGCCTAGAAATACAGAATGTAAGAAAAAGTGAGGCATGTCATGAATATGTAAGCATGGCCAAGTGGTATGCATTTGTAACCCTAGCTACTGGGGAGGCAGAGGCAGGAGGATCAACTAAGCCCAGTAGTTCGAGAGACTAGCCTGAGAAACATAGTAAGACCTATCTCAAAACAAACAAAAAATATAGATAGTATATTTTATCATTTACTACTGTAAAAGATACACAAATCAACTAAAAAAGTTAAAATCTATAAAAACTTACACACTTACAAAGCATACAAGGTGACATTCACAGCCCAGCGAAATATAAGCAAATGTAAAGATGTAGTATTAAATCATAACTGCATAAAATTAGCTGTAGTACCTACTGTACTACTGTAATAGTGTTGTGGCCACTTCCTGTCACTATTGCCCAGAGCTCAAGTGTTGCAAGCATGTACTTAAAACACCCCGCCAAGTTAATCATCTCTGCAGGAGCAGTTCCTCTCTCCAATAAATTGCGTATCTCAGTCAAAAACTGATCTCTTGGGAGGCTAAGGTAGGAGGATCCCTTAAGCCTGGGAGTTTAAAGCTGCAGTGAGCTATGACTGCACCACTGCACTCCAGTCTGGGTGACAGAGTGAGACTCTGTCTCTAATAAAACAAAATAAAACAAAAAGATAACAAACAAAACTGATCTCTAAAGGTTCTCAGGTATTTTTCATCATATTTACTGTGATACAGCAAACCCTGAATAATATTTTGGGACCCACATGGAGTGCCACTAGTGATGCTGGGAATGCTCTCAAGTAGAGAGAAGTTAAGACATTACAAGAAAAAGTTGAATGACTTGATATGGACCATAGATTGAAGTCTAGTAGCTGTGGTTGCCCACCATTCCAAGATAGAATGAATCCACCAAGAGGATTGTTGTAAATTAACACAAGGAAATTTGTGAAGCTGTCACTGCAGCGACGCCACTAGGTGTGAAAACCATGTACTTCTGCAGAATACCTTTTTATCTCATAATGAAAATGCAGCTGTTATGTGGGTACAGGATTGCTGTAAAAAAGCTCTAACTATAGACTGTAACTTTTTTTTTTTAAATGAAGTCATTATACAACAACATAAAGCAAAAGGAGGACAAAGGATCTAAAGCTGGAGAATTTAATGCTAGGAAAGGATGGTTTGATAATTTTAGAAAACAGTTTTAGCTTAAAAAACATCAGGATAACAGCTTTTGCTGACCAAGAGGCAATAGACAAATTCACAGACACCATCTAGAAAATCATAGAGGACAAAAGGTATCTGCCTGAACAGGTTTTTATTGCATATAAAAGTACCGTACTGTGAAAAAAGACATCACAAAGTACACTTATTAGTAAGGAAGAGGAGCAAGTACCAAGATTTAAGGCAGGAAGGGATAAGCTAACTCCACTGTTTTGTGTAAATGCATTCAGGATTAAGATCAGAACTACCCTAATATAAAGAGCTGCTAACCTCTGGACCTTAAAGGAAAAAAGACAAACACCACTCCTGCCAGTCTTCTGACTGTTGAAAAAGAAATCCGGGAAAACAAAAACTCTTTTTCTGGATTGAATCCACCCATGATTTTTTTTTTTTTTTTTTTTTTGAGACAGTCTCACTGTGTTGCCCAGGCTGGAGTGCAGTGGCACGATCTCAGCTCACTGCAACCTCTGACTACTGGGTTCAAGCGATTCTCTTGCCTCAGCCTCCCAAATAGCTGAGATTACAGGTGCCTGCCACCACACCTGGCTAATTTATGTATTTTTAGTAGAGACGGGGTTTCATATGTTGTCCAGGCTGGTCTTGAACTCTTGACCTGATGATCCGCCCACCTCGGCCTCCCAAAGTGCTGAGATTATAGGCATGACCACTGTGCCTGGCCCCACCAAGCTTTATTTCTAAAATCAAGAAGTACCTTGCCAGTAAGTAACTGCCTTTTTAAGTTCTTATGTTTGACAATGCCCCTGGCCACTCAGAACTTTATGAGTTTAACACTGAAAGTGTTAAAGTAGTCTAGTTGCCTCTAAACACATCACTAACTCAGCCTCTAGATCAGGGTGCCATAAAGACCATTAAACACAATATTCTAACATCATGGCAGTCTGAAGAATTACTCCACAGAATATGCCATTGCTGTTATAGAAAAATCTATGAAAGTCATCAAGCCTGAAACAATAACTTCCTGCTGGAGAAAACTACGTCCAGATGTTGTGCATAGAACTTAACAACAGAACCAATCAAGGAAATCATGAAAGAGACTGTAAATATGTAAAAAAAAAAAAATGGTGGGTGAAGACTTCCAAGATATGGATCTTCAAGAAATTCAAGAGCTAATAGACACCATACCAGAGGAATGAAAAGAAGACAACTCGATGGAAATGAATGCTTCCAAACCAGTGCTAGACAATGAGGTACAAGACATAGAAGCATCAAAGCCAAAAATCAAATTGACATTAGACAATCTAGAAGAAGGGTTCATATTATTCAAGACTGCTTTTTATTTCTTTTATAGCATGGACCCTTCTATGATACTGAAACCGCCTTTGCAAAAGTTATATTAGTGAGAACATTATTACAGTAAACTAAGCTAACCCAAACCCTATCTTGCCTTTCCCTTATTATGGACTATGGGGTCAAGCTAACTTTGACAGACATTTAGGCTACAGTTTTTTAATTTTATTATTGTTTTTTAAGGTGTGTACTTTTATTCAACTGGTCTCAAGTCAGTGTACAGGTAAGCCATAGCTGCCTCCACCCACTCCCAGGGAGACCAAAAGCTTTCATATATCTCAAGTTGGGGGACTAAAAAAAGGGGCCACGAAAGCTGATCACTCAAAATACAACAAAACAAAAAAAATTAAGGTGAATATTAAGAAAATTTTGCATACCTTTACATGAAAGCAATGCTATCACCTCCCCTCTGTGGACTCGGGAGACTGGGCCATTCTCCTTAGAGAGAAGGGGGGTGGCTTTTAGGAGGGCAAGGGACTTCCTGTAGCAATGCATCTCATGATATTTTGAATGACTATTAAACAAAAGAGCAATGTACAATCAAAGTCCTCAACCACACTGTAGAACTTCGGGGAATGCTCACTCCAACCAACTGCTGTCCCCTTCACTTTCCAATTTTTAAATCCTGAGTCAAGCCAAACAAAACAAATAAATCCATACCAATCTTGTTTTCTGCGCAAGTTAGGTTTTGTCAGAAAAGGGTGTAATGCAACTAAACTAACAGTCCTTCTAGAAGCATTTGCAGTGGACGATGGAGGGGCTGGACTCATAATCCTGCTTGCTGACCCACATCTGCTGGAAGGTAGACAGTGAGGCCAGGATGGAGCCCTCCATCCACACAGAGTATTTGCGCTCAGGAGGAGCAATGATCTTGATCTTCATCGTGCTGGGTGCCAGAGTGGTGATCTCTTTCTGTATCCTGTCAGCAATGCCAGGGTACATGTTGGTGCCGCCAGACAACACTGTGTTAATGTACAGGTCTTTGTGGATGTCCACATCACACTTCATGATGGAGTTGAAGGTAGCTTTGTGGATGCCACAGGATTCCATGCCCAAGAAAGAATGTTGGAAGAGTGCCTCAGGGCAGCGGAACAGCTTATGGCCGATGGTGATAACCTGGCTGTTGGGCAGCTCATAGTTCTTCTCCAGGAAGAAGCTAGAGGCTGCTGTGGCCATCTCCTGCTCGAAGTCCAGGGCGACAAAGCATAGCTTCTCCTTGATGTCATGCATAATTTCTCACTTGGCCATGGTGGTAAAGCTGTAGCCAGGTTTGGTGAAGATCTTCATGAGGTAGCCAGTCAGGTCCTGGCCAGTCAGATCCAGACACAGGATGGCACAGGGGAGGGTGTATCCCCTGTAGATGACCACAGTGTGAGTAACCCCATTGTCAGAGTCCATCACAATGCCAGTGGTATGGCCAGGGGCATACAGGGACAGCATGGCCTGGATGGCCACGTACATGGCTAGGGTGTTGAAGGTCTCAAACATGATCTGGGTCATCTACTTGTGGTTGGCCTTGGGGTTCAGGGGGGCCTCAGTCAGCAGCACATGGTGCTCCTTGGAAGCCACATGCAGCTAATTATAGAAGGTGTGGTGCCATGCCAGATCTTCTCCACATCATCCCAGTTGATGATGATGCCGTGTTCAATAGGGTACTTCAGGGTCAGGATGCCTCTCTTGCTCTGGGCCTCAATGCCCACGCAGGAGTCCTTCTGACTCACGCCCATCATCATGTCCTGGTGCCTCCACTGCCTCATGATGGGGGAGATGATGGCCTGGGGGGGATCACTGCCCACAAGGCTGGCCTTGCACATGCTGGAGCCGTTGTTGACAAAAATATGGTGATATCATCATCCATGGTGAACTGGTTACAGGTGTGGACAGGTGGCAGAGTGGTGAGGACGAGGCTCTGGGCTTTCAAGGCAGATGCGATCCTGGCAGTCTAGGCTACAGTTTAGATGATAATATGCCTTGCTCAAAACTCAATCACTTTTGTAAAGCTAAAAGGAAGCCATCAGGCTGATGGGAAGAGAGGAATCTGAGTCCTGCTAAGGTGCAGACATTATTCTGGAGGTTATAGGATATAAAACTTACCCAATTGCAAATAACACCACTATTGTAGATTGGCCTTTTGAGAGATCTTTCCAGGATTTTGCATGTCTGACTCCCTTGCCGTGGCTCTACCTGGACTGACAACCTGCTCCTGTGGCCCCATCCAGAAGCGACTAGGCCCCAGTAGGGCAGCTTCAACCTCCTGTGATTTTATTTCTGCCCCAACCAATAAGCCACGAGCACCTGATAAGTGGTCACCCCACCCCTTTCTTCCAACTGCCTTTAAAAAACCCTTAGCCTACAAGCTTTGAAGGAGATGATTTGAGTATGAACTCCATCTCCCATGTTGGGTGGCTGGCCTTGTGTCTACTCAACTCTTTCTCTACTACAATACCATAGTCTGTCTTTATGCAGTGGGCATGAAGAACCCCCGGGCAGTTACAAATTTGGGGGCTCATCTGGAATCACCCTTGTGGCTACCTGTTTGTGGTTTGGTAGCCCCCCACTGGCAATAGGTCGAGAGGCTAGCCCAAGTGGCTGTGTAGTTCTCTTGGACTGGGGGCTGAAGCTGGCATCATCTCTACTAGCAACGCACTGCTGACCCATGGCGCATGGATTTAACTGTAGTAGAGAAATAGTTCCTGTAAAGTCTTGCTCTGTCACCCAGGCTGAAGTGCAGTGGCACAATTTCGGCTCACTGCAACCTCTGCCTCCCAGGTTCAAGCAATTCTCCTGCCTCTGCCTCCTGAGTAGCTGGGATTACAGGCACACACCACTGTGCCCGGCTAATTTTGTATTTTTAGTGAAGATGGGATTTCGCCATGTTGGTAAGGCTGGTCATTAACTCCTGACCTCAGGTGATCCACCCACCTTGGCCCCTCAAAGTGCTGGGATTACAGGCATGGGCCACCATGTCCGGCCTGGGGATATTCTAGATCTTGTAAATCGTTTACTATCTCTTTGGAGATAACTCCTGCATCCCTGATTAAGTCATCCCCTTAATTAAGGCTTACTGATTTCATATATGAGGTTACCTCTAGTAAAATGATTCAAAAGTCAGAGTTTGTCCTCACTGAAATCTGGTAATAAAAGATTTTAAAAGAATTTTTCTTTTGAGAGCTCCACAGTCAGAAATCAACTTAATTAAAGCTGATATTTGGGCTATATGTCTACAGATATTGTTTGAAAGCCCCTGCTATCCCTCCAAAAACTTATCAGTGGATGGAATTTTGCCTTGATTCTCTGTTTCTGTGTATTTATATGTGCTGTGTGTGTGATGTTTATATAGAGAGCTTCAATTAATTGGTTTAAAGAATAATAAGCACTTGAATTAAACATTGTCAGAAAAATGGAAACTTTAATGCCTGTAGGTCACTTGACTCTAATAATCTTTTTTTAAAATAAAAAAAAAATTATTGGTAAAGTAAAATGAAAATGTCTTCAAAGTTTATATATTTAGTCTAAATTAGGCAGGTCAGACACTGTTTGCTGGATGCTTAAAGGTCATAAACTGCTTCTGTGACTTTTACTAATTGTCTGTTCTCCAGCCAACAGATTCTAGGTAAGGCCTGGAGACATAAGGAGTTAAGCAGGTCCACTGGCTATCCTAGGAAAAGTCATAGGCTCTGAAATCTTATACATGGTTAAAAATGCTTGCTTACCAGGTTTCTCACCAAAAATAAAATTTGCTAAAAGTTAACAGTGCCGCATACACTTGAGACTACTGTAAAAACAGTATTATATGCAAGATGCAGAAGGAAAAAAGAAATGTGATTTTGGTGGGAGGCTATAAGAAGGCATGGGAATATGTTATTTTGTTAAAGGGAATAAAATTTTGTAGCTCAGAGGGTTTTAACGATTGTCTTAACCTGAAAGAGTAATGTGACAAAACTGAAGGTTTAGGCAAGGTATAGAGGGTTTGTGAAGGGTTGATCTTGTAAAGGAATTTCTGTAGGTATGAGCAAGTTTGCTAAGATCTGAAGGGGACTATTTAATTTTTCAGTATGTTGAATACTGAAATAAGAGCACACTAATGCAGGGCTGGAATCTGGGCTCATGTATCTGAATTACATGGTTTTCTTAGTAAACTGGTCTACTGCTTAAAATAAAATTGTAAAAGATTAAAAAAGGTTTATGAAAATTTTACCTTATGATTGAGCTAATTAAGATTCAATAGATTTGTTTATAAGGCTTTATTAAGAATTGGGTTTAACATTACTAACACACTAATGCAAAAGTGAAATTTGGCTTTCTCTTTAGAACAAGATTTTTGGGAGGCCGAGGTGGGAGGATCACTTGAAGCCCCAGAGTTCAATACCAGCCTGGGTAATACAGCAAGACCCCGTCTTCACAAAAATAAATAAACAAACAAACAAACGTTAGCCAGGCATGCTAGTATGTGTCTACAGTCCCAGCTACTTGGGAAGCTGAGGTGGGAGAACTGCTTGAGACAGGAGTTCAAGGCTTCAGTAAGTCATGTTTGTGCCTCTAGCCTGGATGACAGAGCAAGACTCTGTCTCAAAAAAAAAAAAAAAAAAAAAAGGAATGGAAGAATGGTAAGAAACATAAACTATGCAAAAACCATGCAATAATCCACACACATTAAAAACAATGTTTACACATTATGTTAGTATAGGGAAATATTCTTTTTATTTTTTTTTTAAAGATGGGGTTTCGCCATATTGGTCAGGCTGGTCTCAAACTCCTGACCTCAGGTGATCCACCCACCTCAGCCTCTCAAAGTGCTGGGATTACAGGCATGAGCCACCGCGCCCAGCAGGGAAATATTCTTAACTGTTATGTGACAAAAGCAGAATTTAAAACAGAAAACATAAAATCATATAGAGTATAAAAATATGTATATATGTAAATACATATACATGTACATATTTTATACATAAGGACTCAACTATATAAACATATATATCATATAGATGTACAGATATACATAAGCATATCTTTTATATATGAGGCTTATATAAACACACATACATACAGAATAATAATCATAACAAGAAGATGCAAAGAACAGTGTGACTAATGTAACCACATAGTGTAAGTCTGGTATGTAAACATAAGTATTATTTTCATTATAGCTAAAGAAACTGAGGCTTTCCTAGAGTAAATATTCTGTCTTACGATATACAGTTAGTAAGTGGTCAATTCTGGGTTTTATGAGAAGCCACAATGCTGCCTAATGCCTGAAGGAAGTTCTGTATTAAGAATAGCTAATAGAGAGATCCAAGATGGCCACGTAGCAGCAGCTCAGGATTGTAGCTCCCAGTGAAAGCACAGAGAGCTAGTGGATGCTGCAATTGCAGACGAATTTTTGATGCCCACAACTGGGAGATTCCTGGCGAAGGAGCCACACGGGTCGCCAGTGCGACACTTTTGGCCAGCGCGGCTGTTTTGCCGGCGCCCAGGCGTGGCGCTTCTCGGTGCAGAGTATACGGGACTGGGTGCCCTTTTAGTCGGGCTCGGCTGGTCCCACCCCACAAGGAGAACAGCAATTGGAAGCGCTGAGGACTGAGAGCAAGCACAGCTGAACCCGGGAAGGCCCAGCTCCGTGGGGAAGGGGCGCCCCCCCGAAGGAAAACTAAGAAACAGAGAAAACTTCATCACCAACAAGCCGGACGTCCACTCAGAAACCCAATCTGAAAGTCGGCAATTACAAAGATGAAAGGTGGATAAATCCACGAAAATGGGAAGAAACCAGTGCAAAAAGGCTGAGAACACCTGAAATCAGAATGCCTCTCCTCCTACAGGGGATCACAGCTCCTCATCAGCAAGAGAACAAGGCCTGATAGAGGATGAGTGCGATGAACTCACAGAATCAGGCTTCAGAAGGTGGATAATAAGAAACTTCTGTGAGCTAAAAGAACATGTTCTAACCCAATGCAAAGAAACTAAGAATCTTGAAAGAAGATTTAACGAAATGCTAACGAGAATGGACAACTTAGAGAAGAATATAAGTGAATTGATGGAGCTGAAAAACACAACACGAGAACTTCACGAAG
>PVKP010011027.1:0-63175 GCA_004027715.1 Plecturocebus donacophilus
AGGAAACTTTTTGATGTAGATTCCTCTGATTCAGTCCCTAGGCTGATAAAGGTCTAAAGTTATTATTGGTAATGAATAAACTTTGTCCTCGACAGAGCTGGGAGGACAAACAACTTTGCAAATTTATGTCCTGTTTTTATGCAAATAGGAAAAGGGCCGAGAACTTTTTGGTATTTGCTTCATCTCGATTGCTTTCAGCTCAAAACAACCCTTATGACAAGTTGGGTTATATTTTGGGGTGGTAAATTCCCCTATTTTTCATTTTTAAAGTCAAATAATTATGACAGCACTAGTTAATATCACTTTTTAAAATTATTTTAAGTTAAGCATTCTGCTCAGCAGTTTATTCATTTAATTTTATTTGATCCTTTCAATCACTCTAAGAGGTAGATTCTAGTATTATTCCCATTTTGTAGATCAGGAATTAACCTTGAGTGCTCAAGTCATTTGCTCAAAGTCACAAAACTAATTTTAACTTCTTTCACCAGTATGAGTAAGAGCTTTAAAAAACATAAAGCACTATAAGATATAAATTACATATTCCTCACATTTGTCTCTAAGACTGCTATAGTGGATAAATTGATATACATGCCTATTGCTGGAGCCACCTCTGGGATAGTAAATTAGGATAATTGCTTGCCTTTCTTTCCTTTCTTATTCCCATACTGTCAGCAGCTTGGGGATGAATTAAGAAAGCTGATGAGAAAGACAATAGGTGTGTCAGTTAGTAGGACACTGTAAGCTCCTGAAGGCAGGAATTGTGTTACGTCTGTGTTCTATTCTTTGCTCAGTGTTATATACTGAGTGCCTTGCCCAAAGTCCTGCTCATGGTAGAGGTTCAATAATATTTGTTGAGTGAATAAACAAAATGATAAACACATGCCTGCTAGGACACATGTGAGTTTTGTCTACACTCAAAGTATCCATAATGCTCACAACTATCACTAAGAACTAATTGATGAAGATGGCCAGGAAAATGCAATGTGTCCACCAAATTCTGGTTCTGTTCCCTCTTTCCTGCAGTTAGGTGGGGTTCATGCAACTTAGATCTGCCCAATAGAATATAAACAAAATGAGCTATACCACATAAAGGTCTGGACCCCTAAACCTTGCAAGCAATTCTCCAATTCTTCCTTCTCCTGACTTCTGGAGGCAAAGGATCCAGTAGTAGATTCCAAGGCCCTGGGACATGGGGAAGCCACTTGGTAGAGGGATTTGTGGGCCCCTGAGTACATGGAACAGGGCACCACCACTACCATCATCCCCACCAACTCACAATGGCATGTGAGGGAAACAAAGTTGTATTGTTTTAGTTCATATTGTAACATGGTAAAAGCCCCATAAAACTGCATGCCTCAACCATACCTTGGCTTTCTGTTTAAACTGCTCTCTGTAACCCCTAATGTGATAGGCAAGCAGTCCAAACCCAGCCATCTTGGCCCCTGTGACTTGTAATTTCCCCTCTACCCAGACAATGTGTAAACAAATGCTAATCTTGACTTTTGTGAGCCACTTAAGTAATAATCAGAATGTTAAAAAGTCCCCTGGCCCTGGGAATGTCTGAAGCCGATCACCCCCACCCCCACCCCTCACCCTCATTCCCAAGGTGATTTTTACAGGTATAAAAGGTCTTGACACCCTCCGCTCGGGGCCACAGGTTGGAGAGACGCCAGTCCTCCGTGGCCGCCGGCAATAAAGACCCTGCAATTTGGCATACTTTTGTCTTGGTGTTGACTTTCTATGCTCGGTTCAGTACAACAATATGGACTGCAGTGACAAAATATCATAAATCAGGCAATTCATAAGCAACAGATATCTATTTCTCACAGTTCTGTACTCTGGGAAGGGTGATATCAAGCAGATTTGGTGTCTGGTGAAGGTTGTTTTCTGGTTCACAGATCACATCTTCTAGCTGGGTCCCCACATGACAGAAAGGGCAAGGCAGCTCTCTGGGGCCTCTTTTATGAGGGTGCTAATCACATCACGTGATCTAATCACCTCTCAAATGCCCCACATCCTAATACCAACACACTGGTGATTAGGTTTCCTTGTTTGAATTCTGGGGAACACAAACATTCTGACCATAGCATTAAACCACTAGGATTTGGGGAGCTCTTGTTACAGCACTGTGCCCCTCTACACTTTTTCTCCTTTTCATACACTTTTTTCTATACTCTTAGCTGCCTTCATTCTCCTCTTCATTTATTGCCTGTGGTGTTCTTGCTCTTAATGTAATTTGTATAAAAATACTCATACCATGGATGAACAAAGAGGACATCCTAGACCTCAGAAATTCAAGGATGAGAGCTCAAGAAAAAAATCCTTCTTGTTATCATTTCTGATCTACTCTTACAAAACAGTCTAGGGTGACACAACACTTGGGAACTCCTTGGCCTAGAAATATGAACAGGTTATAAACAGAATATGCAAAGCTAAAACTTCCACCTAGGCACCAAATATTGAAGAGATGTACCAAATGAGCCTGAGCTCGGTCTTAAAATCCATTTATTTTGTTTGCATATAAAATGACTTGGTCTATAAGAGCCTACGGTTCCATACAGCCTGTAGCTAAAACGAACTCAGATTTAAACGAGATGGCCTGGGAGAGTGATATGAAAACATTCTTAAACACTTTGAGTAATTGTGCATAAATCCCTGACACAGGAAAGACTATGTTTCTTTCCATTTTTATTATATTTTCTGATTGCTCTTCTAATAATTTGTGTGATATTTCCCAGTTGTGAGATGTCTCTGATTGCCAGTGATTAAGATTAAATGAGAAGATTGCGCTCCTCCCCCAGGTGGTTGTTAAGAAACATCTGAATCATAGTGATTTGTTGGATGAACTAAGAGAGTGCCTCTCCCTAGCCATCTCAGGTTTACATAAATAAACGTTGAATATATGCCACACTAACACATTTATTTGCACTGCAGGCTTCTGATCTGCAGTATCCACTTTCTTTATGGCTTAGCAAACCATAAGCACATTTGGAAAAACAACCACCTGGATGTCAAGACTTATGGCTTTACACATATTAAATAAACCAGGTCTGAGTTACAAAACAATGTGGGCATTTGAGCTTCATAAATGTAAAGACAATATAATTCTCAATTGATGATGACATCATCCACAGTTCTGCTATACCCAGGGAAATATTCAGACTTGTAGCATTTTTTGGTCCTATGAAAACAGTGAAACAAAAACAAGAGGAAATAAAACAAAAATGATGTCCCAAGAAATTATAAAGATGTAGCCACCAGTAGGAAAAATATATGGGCCACAATGAAAAGCTATGACTCTGGTCCAGCTGGCACAGAGATGCGGTGCCATCCAATGGTCTCCTTATGTTAAATAATAACGTGGACATCAAACTTCTAAAAAATTATATAACCAAAACCTTTTGGAAACTTTGGTATAGTTACATGATATTTTTTACTGTGTTTTAGATAGTTGTACAAGCATACCATGCACTGCCATATTTTTATAGTTATTTGTTCCTTCCTCCCAGAATATCTACTTCCTCTATTTGGGCCCAAGCCCTTTCTCATTTTCAAATCTTGCCTCAAGAATCGCCTCCCTTCAACCATTGTGGAAGACAATGTGGCAATTCCTCAAGGAACTAGAAATAGAAATTCCATTTGACCCAGCAATCCCATTACTGGGCATATTATAAATCGTTCTACTATAAGGACACATGCACACAAATGTTCATTGCAGCACTGTTTACAATAGCAAAGACCTGGAACCAACCCAAATGCCCATCGATGATAGACGGACAAGGAAAATATGGCACATATACACCATGGAATACTATGCAGCCATAAAAAACGATGAGTTCGTGTCCTTTGTAGGGACATGAATGAACCTGGAAACCATCATTCTCAGTAAACTGACAGAAGAACAGAAAATCAAACACTGCATGTTCTCACTCATAGGTGGGTGTTGAACAATGAGAACACATGGACACAGGGAGGGGAGCATCACACTCTGGGGTCTGTTGGAGGAAAATAGGGGAGGGACAGCAGGGGATGGGGAGTTGGGGAGAGATAGCATGGGGAGAAATGCCAGATATAGGTGATGGGGAGGAAGGCAACAAATCACACTGCGATCTGTGTACCTACGCAACAATCTTACATGTTCTTCACATGTACCCCAAAACCTAAAATGCAATAAAAATAAATAAATAAAATTAAAAAAAAGAATCACCTCCCTGTTGTGGACACCTCTGAGCCTTATAGATAGAACCATGATGTTCTTTTTCTCTGTCCCCATAGCACAGTCCACTGGCTATAATACAACTATTTAATAACCTGCGTCTCCTTTAGAAAAGACAGGGATCTTGAGGGTAGGTGCTTTGTGACAGTCGTCCTCAGGGCCTGAAAAGATGTATAGTACATATGGGGTGCTCAATCAATGTTTGATTTCTTCATGAAATGGTTCTCAAAATATGGTCTGTGAACCCCTGGGTGTTCCTAAGAATTTTCAGAGGTTCTGTGAGGCCGAAAACTAGTTTTATATTAATATTAGGGAGTCATTTGGCTTTCCCACTGTGTTGGCATTTGGACTAATGGAGAAAAAACAATGGTGGGTGAAATGACTAGGATCAGAGCAGGAATCATGTCAATGGCAATAAACACCTCTAGTAGTCACTGTATTTTTCACTGCCATACACTTGCAGGAAACATAGAGCCCATTCCACTTAAAAATGTCCTCTATGAAGCAGTAAAAACATATTAATTTTTTAGATTTTAACCCCTCAATACAAGTCTTTTTAATATTCTGTATGAAATGGACCAGGTGGATTAAAGGCACTTCTGCTACATTCTGCAGTGCAATGAATTTCTCAAGAAAAATTCCTTGTCTGACTGTCTGAGTTGCGAGCTGAACTAGCTGCTCTTTGTTTGGAGCACTATTTTTACTTTAAAGAGCCACTGACTAGTAAACTATGGTTATTCAGACTGGCAGTTTGGCAGAGATTTTTACATCTTCAATGGAGTAAGCCTGCCATTTTAAGGAAAACAACTGGAAATTATGTTGTTAATGATGCAATTTAAGTTTTTGAATGAAAATTAGGATTTTGGAAAATGTATATCCTCTACTTTCTGCCTGACAATGTCCCAATACTTACGATTTTTCCAATGGGATCTGTGGTGATATTTACAAAAGTGAGCTTTTGGCATTTTATAATGAAATGTGTCAACCTTTAGAGATATGTGTATTTGTTCCAGTCTTCTAAAAAGTAGGTGTTAAGATCAGAGCAGACATTCAAGAGAGCTATGACGGGAATACCTGTGAAGGATAGAGGGAGAGAGCCAGAGAAGGCAGAAACAGCCTTTGAATCACAATGCAGGTCTGACACCAAAGAAGGAGGAAAGAAGGAAAGTGCATGGGGTAAGAAGAGTTCTAGACTGCAGCAGTCCCTGGAATGTTTCTACTAGACCAATGCCAAGTTCTGAAGTCAAACTCATAATTTTAAGGAGCTCTGCATCTCAGTGGGGTGGGACGGCCTTAGTGCTTCTGTTATGTGCAGCCCCTGGCTGGGAGCAGCCGTGGGAAGCGTGACCTCCTTACAAACATGATGGTGGTTCTAGAAGGACAGTCGCAGGTGCTGTCAGTCAATTATATTTCCTGCAGCAGAAGATCTAAATAGTGCATTGTCATACCCACTACAATCTGTATAACTCAGACTATATTTTCCAGAGGACCAATGCATATTGTTATATAGTCATGCATGAATAAAATATTCACTAAAACTGAGTTTTTTAAAGTTATTCAATATTAACTATGGTTTCTGATTCCACATTGACATTACTATTTAATTAGTATTTGAGAAACCACCAGTTGTTAGGTTTGATGTAGTATCAAAATAGCCATAGTCATTTGAAAAGGCTATTAAAATACTCCTTCTGTGAAAACAATACATATGTGTGAGGCCAAATTTTCTTCATATACTGTATTTCAACAAAAAGAACATATTCCAACAGATCAAATAAAAGCAGAATGAGCATACAGGTGTCTTCTATTATGCCAGATAATAAAGAGTTACAAAAATGTAAAACAATGTCTTTTACTATTTTTCTGGAAAATAGTTACTTTTATTAAAATATATTGTTTATGCTAATATGCAATGGAGTCATTACTGTTATTTTAAAAAATAAGTTGGCACATTTTTCAAAAATTTCTGTTTTAATTTTGAATACAATAAATATAACTAGATATTGCCAATATATTAGATTGGCAAAAAGGTAACTTCAGTTTTTGCCATTATGTTCAATGGTAAAAGCTGCAACTATTTTTGCACCAAATAACAGCAATTCTTTGAAGTCTTCAATAATTCTAAGGGCATAAAGTTGACCTGAGACAAATGTTTGAGAACAATTTCATTAAAGAATCATTACATTCAGGTGAGAGCAGTGAAAAAACAAAATTAGTACCCCATTGAAGAAGGCAGAGAACCTGGTAGTTAGGAGAGTGTCTCAGGTGTCAGAAAAGCAAAGTTTGGATTTTGGCTTCAATATTTGCTAAAGAGAGTCTTTGGACAGTGAAAAGCTTTCTGAGCCTCTGTGCCCTCATATACAGATAATAATATCTATTCCATCGGATTTGAATAAATATTAAATTAGATACAAAGTGTTTATTATAAGCAAAGATAAAGCAGCAAACGCTCAGTAAAGTTTAGTTTTTCCTAGTAATTACTGATAACATTATTACTCCATTGCTAGTAATTTTCTCCCATTGGAAATCAAAATAAACACCCACTCACCTTTCATCCACAGCAGTACATAGTAAATAACCCTCAAATGCTCTGTATCAGAATCATATAAAGCACTTATTAAAAATGCATACAACAAAGATGTTACCTTAATTCAAGTCTTAAGTGCTACTAGAACAACTAAATATCTGTGTAAAACAAAAATGAATCTCAACTACCTGCCTCACAGCACACACATAAATACACTCACATAAGAGACTGTTAAGGAAAAAAACTTCTCTTCCTTGTTCCACAAGGGGCATGGTTTCAAAGGCAGGAGCTTCCCAGCGCCATGCCTCCATCCACGCCCCCATCCAGAACGTAAGGTTCTTTCCCATGTGGGGGATAGGTGGAAAATCCAGGTGAGCATCTTTGTGCAGAAAGCTCTCCGAAAGCTCTGGGAGGAGAGGCTCTGTTGCAGATCAAGCAGCCAATCTGGTATCAGAGTCAAAGATCAATCACTCCAGAGGACGTTTGAAGGAACTCCTCTCATTGGAGGAGAACATGAATGGGGAGGGAATAACTCCAGGGTTAAAATCCCCATACTCCTGACCTAGGATTCCTTCCTTGGATCCCCTCTCTCTTTCTTTCTCTCTCCCTGCCTAATAAATTGCTTTCTGCTGAACTCCTTGGGTCCACTATATTTATTTGAACAGTAAACTCACTGGGCCTCCAGGACCCCTTTCCCCATTCCTGGGGTAAGAGAGGCCAAGGACCTGGGCACATTGGAGTGGGGAACTGGGAGCATCTTCAGGACCTCCCTTCTCCCTCCCACACTTACACACTCAAATTGATAAGACACCTAAACATAAATGCCAGAACTATAAATCTTCTAGAAAATAATATAGGAGAATATCTTTGCAATTTTATGGAAGTAAAGATTGAAACAGAACCAAACAAGCATTAACTATAAAATAAAATATTAATAAATTAAACTTAATTAAGATTAAAATTTTCTGCTTGAATGAAAACACAAGTAATTTTTTAAATGACAGGCTGCAGACTGGAAAAAATATTCTGAACACGTATATCCAACAAAAAATATGTATTCAAAAAATGTAAAGGACTCATAAAACTGAATGATAAAAAGACAAATAAATTAAAAATATTCAAATAATCTGAATAGACTTATCATGAAAGAAAACATTACAAATCATCAATCGATATATGACAGGAGCTCCACATTTTTAATTATTATTTTTTTTAATTTAACAACACCAAAGTTGGTGAGGATATGGAAAACCAGAAAACCAGCATTGCTATTGAGAGTATAAAATGCATCCATTTTAGAGAAGTCTTTGGTGGTTTCTTATTAAGTTAAACATACATCTGTCTTTTGAGTCAGCAGTTTCTCTCCTAGATATTTACCTGAGAGAAACAAAAACTTATGTTCACAAAAAGATATGTATAAGAATGTTTAAAGCAGAATTATATACAATAGTCAAAAACTGAAAACAATCTATATTAGTCTATTTTCACACTGCTACAAAGACATACTTGAGACTGGATAATTTATAAAGGAAACAGGTTTAATTGACTGACAATTCTACAGGGAGGGGGAGGCCTCAGGAAACTTACAATCATGGCAGAAGGGGAAGCAAACACATTCTTCTTCACATGGCAAAAGGAAAGAGAAGAAGGAGCAAAGAGAGAAAAGCCTTTCGTAAAACCATCACATCTCATGAGAACTCACTCACTATCACGCAACTGCATGTGGGAAATACTCATTGAGTTTCACTTCCCACTAGGTCCCTCCCTCAACACATGAGTGTTACAATTTGAGATGATATTTCGGTGGGGGTACAGCCAAATCACACCTTTCCAACACTGGTCTCTCTCAACTCTCATGTACTCATATTTTAAAATGCAATCATGACTTCCCAGTAGTCTCCTAAAGCCTTAACTCATTCCAGCATTAACCCAAAAGTCCAAGTCCAAAGTCTCATCCGAGATAAGACAGGTCCCTTCCATCTATGAGCCAGTAAAATCCAAAGCAAGTTAGTTACTTCCAAGATACAATGGGTATACAGGTATTGGACAAATGCTCCCATTCCAAAAGGAAGAAATTGGCTGAAACAAAGGGGTTACAGGCCCCATGAAAGTCTGAAATCCAGCAAGGTAGTCATTAAACCTTAAAGCTCCAAAATGGTCTCCTTTGATCCTATGTCTCACATCCAGGACACACTGATGCAAGGAGTGGGCTCCCATAGCTCTGGGCAGCTTCTTCACAGGCTGGAGTTTAGTGCCCACAGCTTTTCCAGGTGTACACTGCAAGCTGTCAGTGTATCTACCATTCTGAGGTCTGGAAGAGGGTGGTCCTCTTCTCACAGCTCCACTAGGCAGTGTTCCAGTAGGGACTGTATGTGGGGACTCCAACCCCACATTTCTTTCCATCTACTCATGAGGATTATGAGGATTCCAACTCAAGATGAGATACGGCTGGGGACACAGCCAAACCATATCACAATCCAAATGGCCAATAAAATGAAAATAACAATGTTTGTCTGAACAATGAGATATTAGACAGCAGTAAAAAGAGAACTAATTACTAAAGCCCACAACAATATGGATAAATCTGAGAAAAATATATTATGTTGAACAAAAGAAGCCAGACACAAAACTGTATATAGCATATAACTCCATTTATATAAAATCCAAGAAGGGACTAAGGTAACTATGGCTGGAAATCAGAAATTGGAGGGGAAGGGCTGTAGAGTTTAGAGGAAATAAAATTTTTTGAAAGGGGAACAAGGGAACTCCCTGTAGTAATGGAAATATTCTATATCATGTTTTGGATGTATGAAATTGTCAAAACTCAATGGACTGAATACCAAAACTTGTATATATATGTTAATTATATGTCAATAAAATATGTAAAAGAGAAGGAGGAAGAGGGAGAGGCGGAGGAAGAGGAAAAGGAAGAAGGTTACAGTAGATGTTTGTCCTGCACTGCAGATCTAATAAATTATAATTTCTGAGGTTGGGGACTGGGAATCTGTCTGTTTTGCAAGCCACTGAAGGGGTTTTAATTAACTCTGGGGACTTGACAAGCATTGTCCTCATCATTGATCCACAGCTGTAGAAAACACTAGCTTTAAGTGGAAGTAAGTAAAACAGGACCTCTTGTGGCTTAGACCTTTCCTTCAGGAATTTTCTATATCCTGGGTCACCTGAAGCAAGATTTCCATCATATCATTTAGTAGATTCTTACAATTATTTACCTTGATCTGTAGATTGTCTTTTAAAAGTCATATACTATTTCCCATTAATTCTAAACCCCTAGGCTACAGAAGTGTGGGGAGATCTTGGACCTTTTTAAAGAAAGCCCATAAAGCCAGGAGCTTAGGGAAGCAAATTGGACCATTGTTCCCAGCATGTCTAGCTTAATGCCCAGGATCAGTTCTCCTCTCAAAGCAAATGAGCATAATTCTACTTCCACAATACCTCTTCCCAAAGTATCTCACACATGGCCCTTCTGGCACGAACTATTAAATTAGGTGAATTGAAAGACTCAGCAGCCTCTAGCCAGATCTCCAAAAAGAAAACCACATTACTGGCAATGGCAGTGAAAGCAAAGGCATTCTATAAAACCTGAACATGTTTTTGTCACATTTTCTATTGAAAGGCAATTGCACAATATCTAAAAACTGAAATCCAAGATTCTGGACAGCTTTAAGTAAGAGCTGAGTCACTCATTCCATTGATTGCATGTCTTAAATGGATGGGCACATTTCCACTGAGAAGAGCACAGTTGTGTTGTATCTATGCATTTTATCCATGGGTAGCAGAGTCAATAGTTCTCAAGATATTTTGAGAGCCTATTATAAGTCAGGCATCTATGAAGCAACGTATGTGAGTAACCTTAATGTTCACAGTAAACTAATAATGAGGCAAAGACCATTATAATTGCCATTTTACAGATGTGAAAACTGAGGCTAAGAGTAGCTAAATAGGGGACCCAATGTTATTTAAGAAATAGTCAAGCTTTATTAAGACTGAAGTGGTCTTACCCCATGAGTCGTTCATTTTTTAAAATAATTTTTCTCACTGAGTAAATATTTATTAATCCCTTATTATATGCTAGACACTGTTCTAGACATTGGGAACATGATGACAGTCAAAGTTTCTATACTCACAGAGCTTACATTCTAGTGGAAAAGAAAATGAGTGACTTAAATATTTATAGTGTAATAAGCAATAATGAGGGATAGAATGTGATTATATGTATTGGAGTGCTTCTTAGCTAGATAAAATGGTCCCAAAAGCCTCTTTGCAAAGGTATCTTTGCAATGAGACTGGACCAACTGAAGGTAGGAAGGTAGCCAGGCACACATTTGCATGGAAAGAATCCCCGGCAGTAGCAAATTGCTTGCAAGGAAAGCTAGTTACATTAAAAGGATTGAAAGGAGGCAACTGGGGCTAAGGACATAAGCTAAGGAAGGAATAGTGAAAAAAATGTACTAGAAAGGCTCTAAGGGGCGTATTTTGTAGAACATTGTGGAACTTTTTATTGTGAGAAAGGTCAGAGCCTTTGAAGGCTTTGAGTAGGGGAGGGGCATGGTCTGCTGGCTATGGAGAGTTTAGACTTGGGAGGGGTTACAGAAAGGACGGACTCTGGAAGATCAGTCAAGGGACCACAAGAATGTAAATCAGAATGGTGTAGTGGCAGAAGTGGTGACAAATGGCTGCATTTATAATAGACTGTGGATACATGGCCATGAGACTGCATGTAAGATGTGACTCAAGGATGACAAAGATCCTCTTTAACTATTATGGTATACCCTCTATGATAGTTACTCACCAATGAGGAGTAAAAGTTAGTATTTTCCCTTCCAGGAAAAGGGAATGAGATACAAGAGAAAGCCTTTCCCTAGAAATGAACAAACTTTTATCTCTAGAAAAAAATAATAATAAAAGAGTGGTTTTCCTGGTAGTGAGTTATTAGCTTGATGAGAAGTAAACTCCAGGCTATTACAAAACAAGGAAAATTAAACTAAGTATCAGAAGAAGTGGATTCCATTTCTGACTCAACCAATTAAGGAGAATGTGACCCCAGCAAGATGCCTAAACCCACTGGTTTTATTTGCTTTAAATATAAAATGGGCATAAAAATTCATGCCCTCCCTACTAATGAGATTGTTGTAAAGAACAAGTGAAATAAAGTGAATGCATCCTAAAAATTCTAAACTGTGGCATACCTGCAATGCATAATGAGAATTCTATCTTCCCAGATTTAGTATGCCTATGTAATGTTGACAGTGCAGTTAACTCTTGTTACATATACTTTACAAGCTGAGTGTTAATATATCTCTGATTAAGGCTTGTCTAGAAGCTGAGAGATTTGCTTTTTGCTTACAAAAAAAAATGCTAATGTTTCCTCACACACATGTAACTTTCTCTCCTTTCCCAAGCCAGGCCAATTGTTGTGTTCTAATATCAGCTCTCCTGTCTACATTTTCATTGTGGCATGCAGCTGTTTTTGCTTATATGAAAAATGTGATTGAAAACCCAAAAATAAATACAATTGGAATGAAAAAGATTTTTTTAAAAAAGAAGATATAATAAAGGCATAACATGTTCAAGCTTTAAAAGTGAATCTAGAAGTTTAAACCAATTGGAGGAATGGCAGCCTCAACATTCAAAGAATATTGGGGCTACACAAATCCACACTGAAGACACATTAAAAGTTTAGAGGAATGCTCAGTGTATTAGCATACCTGAGACTACCAGAGACTGGGTAAGTTATGAAGAAATGAGGTTTAGTTGGCTCACAGTTCTGCAGGCTGTACAGGAAGCATGGGTGGAAGCCTCAGGAAACTTAAAATCATGGCAGAAAGGCTAAGGGGAAACAAGTGCATCTTCACATGGCAGCAGGAGAGAGAGAGAAAAGGGGAAGTGCTACACAGTTTTAAACAACCAGATCTCATGAGAACTCACTCACTATCATGAGAACAGCAAGGAGGAAGTCCACCCACCTGATTCAAACATCTCCCACCAGGCCCTTCCTTCAACACCTGGGGATTACAATTTGACATGAGATTTCAGTGGGGACACAGAGCCAAATCATATTATTCTGTCCCAGCCTCTCCCAAATCTCATGTCCATCTTACATTTCAAAAGACAATCATGACTTTTCAACAGTCTCCCAAAGTCTTAACTCATTCCAGCATTAACTCTAAAGTTCAAGTATGGTCTTATCTGAGACAAGGCAAGTCCCTTCTGTCTATCAGCCTATACAATCAAAAACAAGTTAGTTACTTCAAAGATTCAATGAGGATACAGGCTCAGAAACAAATTCCCACTAGTAACAGTGGGACATAGAGTATTAATGTTTATGCTATTCATGTGCTTTATATCTCCGGATTGTCCTTGCAGTTGGTTCAGCGCTGTATGGAGCTATGGTCAATGTAAAATAGGCTGAGAAGTGCTATGTCACATGTCCAGTCTGTCCCTCTCCTCTTCTGTGGTGTTTCTTTAACAGCTGGAATTGACGGACTCTGAGATGACTGTGCAACTTGATTTCCCTGTTGGAGAAGAGTTGCCTAACTTTCACAGGACCTTGTGTGAACAGAAATAAACTTGCATCTTGTACTTCCGCTGAGATTTTAGCATTGTTTGTTTCAGTAGGTAGTGTTACTTTAAAACAAAATGCTTTGAAGACTAATTACATGTTTTCTGGAGCCATTGGAGCCAGAACGAAGTGCTAAAGCACATGATTCTGTAGTGTAAATTCAAAAAGCTCAGGATGTGAGGCTCCACAAGCTATGTGGTGGGATTTGGAAGTTGACCTGCTCCTCTGGTGCTGCCCACACCTCCACAAACCAACACCTCCAGTTGCCATAATTGCATCATTTACTTATACACTTGGGTCAACAAGTCTTTTTTTAGTAAAAAAGTCGTTACGAAGAAATTGTTGGTTTTCTACACCATAGTGAGATTTAGTTGGTTCTGATTGATTTGTTCTCAGCAAATATGCCGAGAAAATTGGATACTGAGGGATGAAAGAAGGTAGATCCTTAAAAATAGCATGGTGGATGAAGTGCCTGGGGACGAATGCCTTAGGGAAGGATAAATGTGTGTTGGCATGGGGAGAGTCACAGAGAGAAGGAAAAGAGAGCAGGGAGGGAGGCAGAAGGATACCCAGGTACCAATCTCACAGATTTTACATTTTTGCTTAAGGCCATCTCTAAGAAACCGGAAAAGCCATTCTCTCGTTTAACTCTCAAGGCTGCTTGACTCCTATTCCCAGGTGGTCTGATGGCATACGCTGCACTTATACTTCATGAATTAAGTAAGCTTTTGTTGGTTAGCCTGACACCCTAATCCCTAATCAATACACTGTCTCTATGAAAGAACCCTTTCCAAATTCCAGACAAAGAGTTTTAGAATCTAGGCTATACAACCTCTTCACAAAATTTGAGATTGTGCACAGAATCAATGCATACACTTCCTTGCCAACACCAAGACTAAATGGTTTGTCTTCACTGCACATCTTTTTGGATGACCTTTTAAAAGCTTATATATTTTTTTTCTTTGGATTAGCCCTAGATCTTTAGTTTTACCCTGATTTCGTCTAGTTGAATGCATTTTAAAATGTAAATACTAAAAAAATTAAATTCTAAAAAAGGGATTATGAAGAAAACATCCTATGCCAAAGATCAGAACCTTATGTAGGTAAGAAAAAATAATAATAATAATAATAAATTATCGATGCCTAGCAAATATCTTTTGGAGGTGAAAGAGTTTATTCTTTAAAATGGGAAAAGCCATGCCAACATTTCTCTAAGAAGAGCTGCTAACAGACGCAGAGTATAGTGAAAAGGTTCTCTGAGGGTTTCTGGGAGGAGTGAGGTAATTCACATACTGAGGAGGCAAGTGGATAACTGGGTCTTAACAAGTAAGAAGGCTGCACACTAAAGCAACTGCAGAAGGCTTCCTTTTCTATGGTTCCTTCATCCAGAAACAGCAGCAAGAGCAGCTTTCTATAACTAATGTCAAATTCATACAAAAAGAGAAAGAAATATTGCAGGAGGTGGCAGGCTGACCTGGGGATTCCATTTTTCAAAGACTTCAATCCCATCCAAATGCTACAAATATGTCATAACAGTAGCAAAGACCTTATCTCCTCATTGGCAGGAACTCAAGTCGTGTAGTGGAGAACACATACCTTTGATAAATGATCTTGCAAATGAAGTGTTCATGGCGTTTTTAAACACCAGGCACAGATGTGCAAAGACAGGTCTGGCCCTCAGCAAAGTCAGTCAGTTCTGCTTTTCCAACACTTCTTTTTACCACCATAACGTCTTCTCAGAGGTTGACATAGCACTACTACTTGTCTAACCTAACTGTAAAGTACTCAGAGATCCCAGGTCATCTGGGAAACATACAACTGTATTTGGGTAAAATTTGCCACATGTAATTATTATACATGGTCAGTGTACTGAAAGAGCCAACATACGAAGGAAGGTTATCAAAGTTTTACAATTGCCCTGTGAGTGAACTTAGGTTCCTGAAACCTGACACTTGACTGAGTTCCTTATTAGTCAACTTTAGCTTCTTCCCTGGATTATTGTTTTAAGAACACTCAAGAAAGACTTCTGAGCTTCCCTTTGTAGCCAAGCTCTGCTTCTCAAAATAAACCACTTCTTGCAAGCATAATATTGACGTAGCAACTGTTGATGTCTCTCTGTTACTTCCTTTGGAATTAAATCTTTCATATCCCTGGTCTCATTTATTCAGAATTCTAGCCTTTGACAAGTTATTGTAGAAATGAGCTATTCTAATACGTGTGTTTATCCAGTTGAAAGCCATACATCTTCTGAATGCTATTTCAATTAAACTAAATTAATTAGGTAGGCATTAATTGCTTACTACACATCATGAACTGATTTGGGAAAGCGGGGAAATATAAAAAATTATAAGTTTATCTATGCCCCCAAATAGTTTATATTTGTGGTAACCAGACATACTCTAGGCAATAATTTATTAATGTGGATCAGCCAGAATGGCTTAAAGTACTCCAGGCATATTTTTTGAATGAATGAATAAATAACAAACAACTTGAATGAGCAATCCTGATAACAGGGTTAAGCAAGGAAGTACATAAGATTGTATTATTCACAGGATGGATAAACAAAGTTATCTGGAATTAAGAAAGTTCATTCCACTTGCATGGCACACATTTCTGCTCCAGGAAGTGATTCTGAATCCTTCATGGCTGCCTCTTCTCTACAGTAACTTAAAATTGAGTACAGAAAGTCACATTTCCCTATCCTTGGCATAAACCCCCACCCTAGACCTCATGCTGCCTGCTAAGCAAGGTCTTTGAAATCCTTGCCATCCCAGACCACTTTTGGGTTCAGAGAAGCATCCTTGTAGTACATCATAAAATTGTGACTATAACTTAAAGACTAGACCAAATGGTTAAAAATGTAGTTTATGTTGGTGATGGAGAAATTAAATACCTCTCAGTTACTAAGAGAACATACTGTATTGAGCTGCATCAATGGAGATGCTATCTGCTCTCCTGGTGGTGAATAGAGCTCAATGTGCTTCTTAAATATTACAAATGCTTAGCTCTTCCTCATTCCAGAGAGGTAATGCTATGGTCAAAATCTTGTCTTCATCTTCATACTGACATGAGCTTAGCAGCTCACCTTTTGTCTGATTCTATCGATTTTTGTAAAGTCCAAATTGGGTCCAATTACTACATAAATACATAAGAATTGCATAATTTGGGTTGGCATCATTTGAATTGGAGGTGCTGGCAAGACACAGCACATGGCTGAATAACTTCTTGTCTGTCTACCAACATACTTTTCCTCAGTGCCTTGCCTCGCTTAGAGGGTTTTCTTAAGGCTAAATGTTTGTGGCATTTTTTTCATCACCTCCTTAATTTGTTAAGCATTTAAGTTCCCCCTGTTGCCTTTTCATTCAAACAGCATTTTCCTATATGCATCCTCTGAATTCTTCAGCTGTTTCTGGTGATAAAATGCTTTGCACTGTTCCTTTCTCTATATATCTAATTAGTGACTTTCTTTCTTAGTACAGCTTCTGGACCTGTTTAACAATTTTCTTCAAACAAGTCCAGTGGTCTCATTCTCCACTGTCATTCTGACATTTCTTCACAAATCCGTTAGCCCTATTTCTAAATCAGTCATCAAAATCAACAAATGCATCTTGGAGTCTTTCCCAAGGCCTGGGATTCAAGATTCCTACAACATAATCTGTTTGAACTTTTGCCCACATTTTCTGTGGATGAATCATCATGATGGTTTTATAATTCCATAGGAAGGTTCTGTAGCTCTTCCTTTCTAGATTTTATTTGCATTGAGGACCTTAGGAAAATTTAACATACTTAATATATCAAGCTAGGACCACCTATCTGATATAAAATTGCCATAAACCAGGAAATAATTTCTGGGCTTTAGAAGTATACAAATAAAAACTTCCCACGTTTTGATCTATAAAAAGATTAAGTGTTCGCATAACTTCTTGGAGTCTTCAACATGTTAGGAATGTTGATTCAAATTGTACCCCAAGGGAAAGAGGATTAGACTGTGTAAGGCAAGGGCCACCAAGGGCAAAGTTGCTAAAAAAAAATCCAATGAACTTGGTGTGTCTCATGGCCCAGAGACCTCTCTCTCTCAGAAGCCCTATACATTAACCAGAAGAGAGAAGGTTATATGGTATCAGAGATCATGCCTAACCAGAATCTCTTCTGTTAAGAAGACAATTAATGACTTACTCTTTGCTTAAATTGTCACTTACTATGAGAAAAATGAAAACATTAAGGGTGAAGCAGTTTAAGATATTTGTATTCCTCTCTTACTCTCCCAACATGTGGACTAAGAGGTGGCTAGGCAAGTCACAATAATTAAGTTTGTAGAATTATAGGAATCACATTGTTCTTTGGAATATATGGAGATACTGTAATTATCCAAAGAGAAAAATGAATGTAGGTACCATCAAACACTGTTTGAACATAAGTATGTCCATACATGTGCAAACAAGATATTGTTTTTATGAATGCTAATAGAAGTGCAGGAAAACATATTTTAAGATTTTTTTAGTAGGATAGATAGATAACAATCATCTAAAAGCTTCATTAATCTCTCGCTTGACATGCAGTTCATCCAGGTGTCAAAGGCAGGAAGGGAGAAGTGCAGCTGGAGGAGGAGAAGAAGGAAATAAGCAACCTTCTCGGGTGTGTTCAGAGACAAATCAACAAAACCAACCAAATCAGGGAATTTCTTAGGTGCAGGGTTGTAATACACAGGTAGGCACCTAAGAAAAGAACAAGCAAAAGTTCAAAATGGCAAATTAACACTGTTCGGGTTTTGGTGAGAAATAAGTTTAGAAGGGAACAGAGAGACCTTGTCAGTGTTCAGAAACCTAGTTGGCAAAATGCAGATGAAAATTGAGCCTATCAGTTGGAATTCACTCTGACCAGGCTGGAAATAGATGATACTTATTTTATCATACTCAAAATTTCCAAAAAAATTCTACAACACTAAGCAGCACACTGAAGAAAATCTGACAAAACAAACAATATGATTTACTTTGCTTGTGTTTATAGGATATTGGCTACCTTATTCTGTTTCCTACTGCTTGCCATTTAGATAAAACTTACAGGTTAATTCAGCTGACAGGAATCATAAGCAAAAGAAGTATGTTCTTTTAAGTTCATAGTCTTGTTTTACAGACTTACATTTGCCTATTAGAGACATTCCCAGTTTTCCGTATTCTTGGGAAAGCAAAGAATAATATGAGAGAAAACATTGTTTTAGAAGAAATACGAAATTTTATTTCTTCAGAGCTAGATCTGTGAGAATCAACAGAACTTAGAATGGGAAAACAATTGCATTAATATAATAGGAAATTATATAGAAAGCCTTTCCAGAGAAGAAGATTGGGGGTGGGGGGATGGAGCGCAAACTCCAGACTGATGAGGAAGAACACAGGATTATTCTAGGAATACATTCTGCACCCGTGCATGTAGCACACACAGTCAAGTTCAGTAAGAAAAAAAGGTTCTCCCATTGTCACTTAAGAAACTCGGACTCTCAGGGTAAATTCTTGAGTTATTCTTTCATGTCTGTCACAGAGAGAATAGAATATTTGAAACACACAGAAATTTAGCTATGTCCAGTTCATCCAGTTGCCCCGAAGTTGTATCTCCTTGGGGCCAAAACAACCAGGTGAAAAAATACAGTAAAAAATGAATTTAAATGGTCTCTTGTTAGTAACCAATCAGTTTGATTCACATTTAAAGTGAATTGACTCAATTTTCTGACAATATGGAGATCGTTGCTGATACTTTTTATAGTGACAAAGGTACTGTCATGTTTTCCATGTGATCCCATCTAGAGTGTTACAAAGTATTAAAAATGATGTGGTCAGGTAAGGCTTATGGCATTTCTACTGTCATGCAAAGGGCCATGGAGTAAACTATTTGTATTAGTTTGTTTTCACACTGCTACGAAGATACTAACCAAGACTGAGCAATTTATAAATGAAAGAGGTTTAATTAACTCACAGTTCTGCATGGGTGGAGAGGCCTCAGGAAACTTACAATCCTGGTGGAAGGGGAAGCAGGCACCTTCTTCACAAGGCAGCAAGAGTGAAAGAAGTGCAAGCAAGGGAAATGCCAGATGCTTATAAAACCATCAGATCTCATGAGAATTCACTATCACTAGAACAGCATAGGGAAACTGCCTCCATGATCCAATCACCTCCCACCAGGTTTCTCCCTCAACACGTGGGGATTACAATTCAAGATGAGATTTGGGTGGGGACACAAAGCCTAACCATATCACTCTTTAACACCTGAAGGAAAGTCAATCAGATATAAAGGAAAGTGCAATGAAGAAATGTGGGAATTAACAATAGAGCAAAGTAATCAAGTCATCTACATTGTGCTGATGTTTACTGTCATCTTATACATGGCTTTCTCTACTGGAAAATTGATAATTTGTTACTTCAAAATTAAAACATCATAGTACTATCTTACTGAAAGATTTTTTGAGAGTAGCAAAATTCTAGGTTTCATTCTTATCTCAGTTCTCCTCCCTTTGGCTAGAAGCTTAAAAAGCAGAGCTAGTTATGTCTTCAAGATAGAGGAAATACGTGTTTATAATCACATGCAACTAGTAGTGTTTGAGAGTATTGTGGTCAGAATAAAAAGATGGTTAAAGAAGAGAGTGGTTGCTGATGTCAAGGTAAAAGAGGATAGAGGAGGCCCAGTCTCTAGTTCAACTGCAAAGGTTCACATATATTGAAAACAGTGAGCGAGACGATTGCTATGTTTATTAATCTAGAATCATAGAAGATAAAAAAGAGAAATGGAGATTTGAAAAATCACATGAGTTCTTTGGATTCAATGTACTTACTAATTTTAAAATATTTTCAATGAATGAACAATTATTTTACCAACATTGAGTACCTCTAATACTGAGAATGTTGGTAGGTTGTGAAGGCATTTATTAGAACAAACTGTGTGTGTGTGTGTGTGTGTGTGTGTGTGTGTGTGTGTGTATATATTTACAAAGATTTGGTGAGTAGAAAAATATGAAAATGTGTCCATTCTAGTATGGTGCAGTACATCTCAAATTTGAGTTCTGTAACCAACCAGCAGAAATGCATTGAGCAATTTACTTAACCATATGGAGATTCAGTTTCCTGGTCTGTGAAATGGGAAAATATCAACCTCTACAAGGTTATCATGAAGATTAAAATTAATTAATATATGAAAGCAATGGGAATAGAGCCTCATACATAGTAGGCACTGTATAGGGTTAGCTTATTTTTATTAGAGTGGTAACATGGATGAGGAGCTTAAGTAACCCTAGGAGTTTTGTTAAAGAGAGCTAAAGTGTAAAGATTGAGTCAGAATGTGACACATGGACTAAGAGGAGAGGTAGAAAGTAGAGAGTGAGGAGTTGGAAAAAATGTTACAGGTACTGAGAACGGCTTTTGACAGGTGCAAAGATGAAAAGTATAAACTCCTGGTAAGTTTGATATTTCTAAAACTAAAGTGAAGAGACAGAGGAAAAATGCTAAGCGATTAGGCCAAAAAGTTAGGAACACCATCATTAAAGGCCTTGTGTGCCAATTAACATTCTTTATTTTATTTTGTGTGGATGGAGAGATCCTAAATAGCTCTAATCAGGGAAATGATGTGATCATACTGGATTTACTTCTGGAATTGAAAAGATTGATTTTAGAATATCTTAACTGGAAGATATTGAAAGACCATAGGTCTATGATTATTTCTGAAGTTAAATGACTATTAAAGGTTAATGTATAAATAAAAAATTAATTCATCAAGATTAGCTTCTTATCAATAAATGATAATTTAATGCATTTATCTAAGTGCTTCCTATAGCAAGATTCTATGGTAAAAGATCCTGGGAGCCACTGTGACCATAATTTGTTCAAATCTAATGAAAAGGTTTAGTAAAATAGAATCTATATGAAAAATAGCAATGCAAACCAAATACTGAGCTGAGTGCTTAATCATTCAATAATATTTATAGACCACCCACAAAATGTATATCTAAACTCTTTTCATGGAATGTAAATCATAAGCAATGTCATCTTAGATTGGTGTAATGCTGTATAAGCTACTTTAACTGCCACTCCTCCTTTTCCTGCTGTGATTAAAATTTCCATCTTATTAGAGAGGGTTGAACATTTCATTTACTAAGGAAACATTTTTAAGGTGCTTGGAGTATGGTAGACAACATTATAGTGGTTTTACAAATATTTTCTTTTTTAATTCACATAACAGCTTTACGAGGTAGAGGGTATTTTTAACCCCATTTTAATATTAGGAAACTGAGCTCTAGATAAAGAAGCTTGCCCAAGGTCATTGTACAAAGGCAAAATTTGAATCTATGTAGTCTAGCTTGTAAGCCAAGCTCTTAATCACTACCCTGTACCCTCTCTCATACATGAAAAAGTTTATTCTAAAGGGAAATATAGGTAACTTTAACAATTCAAAAAAGGCAACATTTTTCCCTTTAGTTTAATACTACTCTGGCACTGTTAAAGATGTCTATAAGATGAAAATAATTCAACCTGTTTGTTCATAGATTTCCAGACTAAACGAGATCTTCTCTCAGCTGTCTCTTCCATTTGCTTCCCTGCAAGCAAAGAGCCTAGAAACTGACTTGAAAATAAGACTATTTACTCTTTCCTTCTCCTTATATTTGAACAAGTACCATCCCTACCTTGGCCCTGACACTAATTCCAAAATCCAAGCTTCTATCTACTGAAGAAAGAACGTAGCCTTTCCTTGGGTAATTAAAACTTAATTGTAAACCTGTTTTTTATTTTGATCATCTCAGACCCTGCTCTCTTAAGACTCCAGGGATCTCTCTGTGTTGGTATCTAAGGGATCCACAGAAAGCTTCGTCATCACTGAAACAATGTCCACCTTTAAAAGAAGATAGTAAGGCCGTACATGATTTTAAAAATGGCTGGGCACAGTGGCTCATGCCTGTAATCCCAGCACTTTGGGAGGCTGAGGCAGGTGGATTACCTAAGGACAGGAGTTTGAGACCAGCTAGGCCAATATGGTGAAACCCTGTCTCTACTAAAAATACAAAAATTAGCCACGCATGGTGGTGTGTTCCTATATTTCCAGCTACTCCAGAGGCAGAAGCAGGAGAATCACTTGAACCTGGGAGGCAGAGGTTGCAGTGAGCTGAAATTGTGCAACTGCACCCCAACCTATAAGCCAAGCTAGGCCCCTGGCCAGAAAAGAACTACACGTAAAGAAGTATAATACAAGAAGAAAGGAAGGAAGAAAGGAAAGAAGGGAAAAAGAGAAAATGTACACCTGGGAGAGTGTGAAAAAATGGCTAACTACACAGTAAACTGAAATAAAAAAACTCAACGTCTTTTTAGAGCCAGCCTCAGGCTCTTTAGGGAGCCCAAACAGGATCCTTATATAGTTCTCAACGAGAGATAATTCTGCTTCTTGGCTTCATTCAAATAGGAAGCACAAAGACCAGAGCCAGATCCGACGTCCATAGAGGGTCTTTATTGGAAAGAGGCCCTAAGAGACTCAGATATAATGCCTATGGATGTCCCAAAAAGATCATTTTCAAATGGCCTATTGGCAGCCAGCACAGAAGGCAAATGATGAGTCTTTAAAATTGTGCTACCCGCTGCAGGAGTAGTAAGTAGTTTGCTCTCTAAGCAATTTTAAGGGAAGCCCAGTTGGAACACACAAACTGCCTATAGGTGGCAATTGCATCAGTGGCCTGGGAGGGAGCTGTGTAAATGAGCTAAGACTAAAGTTTCTAAGCATTCTTATAAACACCATGAAAAGCAAGGTGATAGCAGGTGCTAAGGCTTAACATCCTCAGCACCCTCTTTCCCTTACAGCCTTTTAGGTGCAAAGATTGCAAAAATGGAGGCCCATAGTAGGCCCTGGGTAGAGTGCATATCACTAACAGCAATTACTATAACTGCTGTAATCTGAGATCACAGAAATGGCAAGAACATTTTTTTAATTACTTTATTAATGATTTCTGAGAATTCATTTCAGGGCAGAGACACCAAGTTCAATAAAGAAGAGGAAGAGGAAGCTTCTATGTTAGCCACATCTACAAAACGCAGCAACATCTGATGCAGCAATCCAAAATAATTCTTCTGTGCAGCCATATTTAATAGGGAGAAATGTAGCTTAAGGAACCAATGATGTCATTGCCTATCATGCTAATAACTGTGACTTCACCCAATTTAAACATACTGAAGACACTAGGAGTATAGAGGTATTTTTTAGCACATCTAATTATTGGCAGTTTGAGGAGCTTGAAGTTCTAGTTCTAACACGCCCTTAAAGTAGTTAACAAGAACAGCTCTTTGCAAATTATTGTAATCATGCAGAGTTCTGAATCTATCTAATCTTTCCCTTAGGAGAAGCATGAAGTCCACTTCCATTATGAGCTCATTAACTCCTATAATATCTCTCTCTACTGCGAGAGTAAAGTTTGTATGTTTATCATAAAAAAGGATGAAATGGAAAAAAGAGAGTTGTCTCTTGTTGAGAGTTGTGTTTGCCAAGAGAGGTTATAGTTCTCTAAAATTTTTTATCATAGATTTCTGTGTCTTCCTTTGCATTTTAAGGGACAGGGATATCAGAAGAAGAGAAGGAAAGAGGTGGGAAGAGAGAGAGAGACTATGCTTACGCGCATAATAATAAAACACTTCTATCACACTGAGTAATCAAAAAGGATATTGTATGTGTGTGCAAGTGTGTGTGTGTACTTATTACTGGAATGATCTGATTGCCTAAGAACCTGATTGATTTCAACTAAAACTGTTGTCTGAACACTTCTGAAATTATGAGTCTACCTATACAAAGTATAGTAAAAAGGGAAAATTGTATAACAGCACGATGCACTTGATATCTATAATTAAATTTCACATACAGCTTTTATCAAATTTGAATCTTATTATCCTCTCTATTCTCTATCATGGCCAGGCAGAGAAGACACAAAGAATTACACAGAATTCAAATACTGAGCATACCTTTCAGCTACACTCAAAAAATACCTAAGAAAATGTGGAAAGGAGAAAAAGAAAAAAAAATAACACAAACAGGACTTTTAAAGAAATTTGTAAATCTACTTCTTTTTTCAGAATATTTTCTACAGTAGAGAAAAATGAACAGAGTGATCATTTCTTTTTTAATGTTTTGCCCTATAGAGAATATCACACAAAATAATTTTTACCAACATTTGTAGGATATTTGAGAATGCTGGATAGAGAATGGAAATATAATACCATGTTTTTTCATCTTTAATCTCAGTTTATTAGACTGTGTCATGGTAGTCCTCTTTAGGATTAAAAAAAAAAAAAAATGTCCTTTGTCTTCTTGGACAGAAATATTCCTGAACAGGAAATAGTGCTCAGAAAAGCAATGTTTTCAGAGGCATAAGGCATAAGGTTAGAGAAACAGAAGTCTCTTTGCTGTATTCTTTCTTGCAAGGTCATAGCCACTTAACATTTAAAGAAGGCAGAGCTAGATATTAAGTATCCACAAACCATAGTGCATTCTAAATTTCTTGAATTAGAAGCATGAATAGTTAGACAAATGTGATTTATTTCATTTCTCTGATTTAAACAGTTATTTTCTAACTATGTTAAAAGGAAAGTTCTGCACTGGTCATCTGTAGGGCAAAAACTGAAAAGAAAACTGTCTTTTAAAAGTATGCTCTTCAAGAAAATGACAAGCCACAGACCAGGAGAAGATATTTGCAAAAGACAAATCTGACTCAAGACTGTTGCACAAAATAGAAAAACAACTCAAAATATAAAAACAAACTTAACAATAAGAAAATGAACAACCCATTTTTTAAAATGGACTAAAATCCCTAAACAGATACCTCACCAAAAAGACATACAAATAGCAAGTAAGCATATGAGAAGATGTTCAAAGTCAGTCACTAGGGAATTTTAAGTTAAAACAAGGAGATAGCCTGACAGACCTATTAGAACGGCCAAAATTGAAAACACCAAATGCTGCTGAGGATGTGGAGAAATAGGAATGCTCATTTACTTCTGGTGGAAATGCAGAGTGGTACAGTCACTTTGGAAGACAGTCTGGCAGTTTTTACAAAAGTAAATCTACTCTTACTATTTGATCTAACGATTGTACTCTTTGGTTTTTACTCAAATTAATTGAAAACCTGCATCCATGCAAAAACATTCAAACAAAGGTTTATAGCAGTTTTATTTAAATAGCCAAAACTTACAGGTAATCAAGATGTCCTTCAGTAGTAGTGGATAAATAAGCCATGGCACATTCAAACAACAGAATATTATTCTGAGCTAAAAAGAAATGAGCTAGCATGCCATGAAAAGACATGGAAGAATCTTAAATGCATATAGCTAAGTGAAAGAAGTGAGTCTAAAAAGGCTACACACTGTATGATTGCACTATATGACATCTGGAAAAGGCAAAACTGTGGAAACAGTAAAAAGATTAATGGTTGCCTGAGATTAGGGAGGGAGGGATAAATCGGCAGAGCACAGAGGATTTTTAGGGCAGTGAATGATATTACAGGAAATGAAGATATATTATGATGTATTCATAAAAATCCATAGAAGGTACAACCAAGAGCAAACTTTAACATAACCTACGGATGCCTGTTGATGATGTGCCAATGTAGGTTCACGGACTGTACTAAGTATACTACTTTCAGGGCAGAATATTGATAGTAGGGGAGGTTGTACCTGTGTGAGGATGTGGAATATATGGGAAATCCATACTTTCCACTCAGTTTTGCTGCAAACCTAAAACTGCTTCAAACAATAAAGTTTGCTGATTAGAAAAAAGTATGTTTACATATTCTGCTTTTTAAATGTGAACAAGTTCATGTAAGTATTTAAATGTAAAAAGTTAACATAAACTCATTGTTCTCTTCAACCTGGTCATTATTGATTTAACATTTTGTTTCTTGTATTTAACTATTAAAAGAGAAGGAAGTAGAGAGGCCCCTCCCACACCAAGGCAGAGCCCTACATTAGCTGAGAACAGAACTGTCCAAAGATTCTCCTTCAAGCTTTGAGGGAATATTGGACCTCATCAGTTGCTATAAATTAGAAACATTACCAGTAAATATACATAGCATCAGGGCTGGTCATTTTGAGCATTCCTTTGGTATGCAGCATTGATTTTGAACCTATTTAATGCTTTCTAGCTCACAGAAAAGTATACCAATAAATTGTCTTCACTGTGACTGGAGAGCAAGCAAGATAGACAAATTATTGGCAATAAGGGTATTGGTTGGTAAATGCTCCTTCAAATGCCCTTATATTAGAATAATTCTTCTATATTTAGTTACTTCCCCAAACTCCCTTCACATATATTGTATTTTTCTCTTAAGCTCTAATTAGTTGTGATTCAATCACGATGCATATACTTTGGAAACCTGTGGGAAAAAGGAGGCTGGAGAGAGATTCATAGATTATTGTGACTTAGTTGAAATTTATGGTTAAATAGTTTTGATCATCAAAATGATAATTTATGATGTCCCTGGTACTAGGAATTCAGTAGCTGAGAATAACAACGTTTCATTACCATTTTTATTGCCATTTTGGAAAACACATCATGAACTTGGAACAGCCAGGCAGCCACATTTATTGAGCGTCACAGCATAAGAGCACAATATTGCACAGTATGGGGTAGAATGCAGAAGAATCTCCTGTTGTATGTCCAAAATCCAACTTGCAGAAGCTTAAATCTTAAATAATTGAATAAAAGATTATATAATCTTATATAACATAATTTGAGCCCCCCAAAAAGTGGTGAATACAAATGCCTCCAAAAAGAGGCTCTGAGTATTTAAAAGGATTAAAATAGCTAATGACATATTGCTAAGAGGAAGAGCAGATTATGAAAGCATGCACACAGGGTCACATAAAAAACATATACAGGAAAGGTTATCATGTAAATGGTGATTATTTATTATAGCTGAATTACAGATGATGTTTGCTTTCTCTATACCTTTCGGTGTTTTCCAAATTTTCAATATTAGGCTTGTTTACTGTATTAATAAAGTTAACAGATTTTATGTTCAAAAAATAAGCCAAAGAAAGAGCTCTTATTGTTATGGATCTAAGATGAAAGTGTAAAACAGAAAGAGAGAGACAGACAGAGAAGAGAAAAGAGAGAACAGTTATCTTTTCTTTCCCCCAAATAGCAAAACTACAGGACTGAGACAGTTCAGTTTCTCTAATGGCAAGGTTTGGCTCTCACTCTTGGTTTGCAAAACGAAGGTTTGATTACAATTTGAGCCAGGAGGGGGCAGCAAGGAGCTGCTCGTGAAAACAAAACAAAACACAAAGGCCCACTCCAGAGGCCTTTGGACTGGAAAGAGGAAGGCAGTGGAGCCAAGCAGAAGTGGAGGTGATACAGCAAAAGTCAGGTCAAACGCAGAATAGAGGTGAAGCCAAACACAGCCAATAAAAGAGATCGATGAGGAAAGACATCATTCCAGAAGCCGAGAGCTGAAAACAGTCATGGTGGCACAGGCCAAAGCTGAGTTCTGTGGCAGGTTGAGGTACCAAGAGAGAAACAAACATCTAAAGAAACAAACACCTCAAAAGATTGCTCTATGCGGTGGAATCCAGAACAAGGAACCCAGTGATCTTCACTGGTTCAAGTGGCAGGAGCTGAGGGGTCCCATCTAAAATGCTGATAAACAGAGCTGTAAAGGATACTTTCTAGGTTCAAACACATAACTCCTGTCCTTACTCTCCCTTTCCTATCTGTGTGCCCAGGGAACCATGTGATCCCCAGTACAAGAGTAAATCATGTAATTTACACTTATATGGTGGAACAGAGACCTAATGCAGAGATGACAGCCACGCCCAGTCTTACCAGCCATACTCACAAATCAAATCCTCCTGCTTATCAGCCTTGGACTAGATTTTGAACCTGGTTTAATTTTAACTCTTTTTCTGGTACCTACAATTTTGTTTGAGAACTAGGCTTGCACTAGTACAGCAGGCTTGCATTAGATAGATTTAGAATATTCCTATTTTACTGTTCATCCTTGGACAGAATTTAGCTTTCTTTCTCTCCCTTACCCTTTCTGCCTATTGATTCCAAAGGCAGTGTTGCTTCTAGACTGGGGGCCCAGAGATAGGCTTCAAATAAAAGTATGTCGAATTGCAAAGCAATTCTCACTGTTGCATAAGATAAACTCAGTTACTCTATCTTAAAACTAATCCAAATATCAAGGAGTTATAAAGAATAACTTATATAATTAACTTACATAAAGCACTTTGCAAATGCCCTGAATAGTATAGGTGCTTAATAAATGCTGGTCATAGTTTTTCTTTCCCTTGCTATACTCCCTAAAAAAACCTAACAAAAATCAAAACACAGTCTTTTCATGGGGCTCACTGGAAGATTGGCCATGATACCCTCCTTTCCTTCTATTGTTCCTGGGACATATTTTAAGTATTTATAATTGCTGTTCAGATTGGTGACAATTTTCATTTCACAAAAATGACTCTTCTTACAATTATTCCTAAAGTCCTCTCTAAATAGTTCTTAAATATATTAATTATGCAAAATTTCTCACCTGACATATGAAAGGCTAACTTTTCAAATGATTTCAGAGTAAATGGAATGCCGAGCCTTCTCCCAACCAGTAATAGCAATGTGTTCATTTGAACTAGGTCATGAGTCTGCCTGCCTAGAGAAGTGAAGCCCCTGAAATGTCTCTGAAGAAAATGGCAGGTGTGTTTGCATGCAAAGGCAAAATCCACCACGGAGCATGGGGTTAAGTGCAGGATGATAGGTGACTCTGTAACTCACTTTACAATCACTTAACCCCTTTTGGTCCTTTGAGACCTAAAGGAGCTACTAACAAGAAACCCAAGGCTGTCTGTGTAGATATTACGGGTCCAGGATAATGATTGTACAATACTTTGGAAATAAAAAGTATTTAACCCTTCTGGCATGTTCCTCAGTTGAAAATAAAAATGTAATGTCTAAAAGCTCAAATAGGCATGTATTCCCATATGCAGGGAGAAAAGCTTCTGGGTGAATTTAATATTACTAACAAAATTACAACTGTAATATGAGTACTTGAAGGAACAATTTGAGCTTACTCAAATTTGTGTCCTTAGAAGGCAATAAATAAGTTTATCATTTTGACAGGTAAGACTGCCTGAGGTGCTTTGAATAAAAATAGGACACTGTCTTTCTGATCGAATGCTTTCATGTGAAGACTTCTTCTCATATCCACAACAGTACTTTGAACTCAAATGACATTTGTCTTATATATTAAAAAAAGAGTTCCATTTTCTTGTCTTTGTTTTCACTAGTGTCCAAAAAATTGTTTCTACATGAAGAGGAGGACCCCCAAAATATTCAGTAAATTATTACAGCCATAGAATAAGCAAAGATAAAGAGATGGACCCCAAATTCCAGATCAAACTCCATTAAAAAGCTAAAGCCATGTATTAATGGCTTTGCTAAGAACCAAACAGAAACATCTTTCTTCCTCACTCCACTCGCTTCAGCTTTACTAAAATAGGCCCAAGAAGCACCATGCCAATTATACTTTACTTTGAGAATACCAGGGACAATGTAATTTAACACAGTCTAGAATCATTTATATTTGCAGACCACTGTATACACTTTCCAAAGCATTACACATATATTATTATGTATATCAAATATTAGCCTAAATATTTTACAGTCAGGGAAACTGATGTATACAGAAGTTAAATGTCTAGTTCTCAGTTATTAGGCTTATTCAGGTGAACTCATGAAGAGACACATGCAGTCAGTGGCCACAGATATCATCCAAAAATTATTTACAGGTTGGAAACAGGAAACTTGAAGGCAATTGAAGCTGGACAGGATTCTCATTCCTACAGTATTTCAGAAGAACCTGTATTTTCAAAAGCAAGAGCCAAAGATAGAATATTTAACAATGCAATAATGTGTTTGTAAAGCTATGAAATAACTAAAATTTCTGGATTTTCTGTACAGAAAAGACCATCTCCCCTTTTTTGCCCTGTGAATTCTTTCTCTGGTAAAGCGGATGTGTTTGATGACAGTGTAATTGATAATATAGGAGGTAAAATATAGAGTTTACATGGTATTTTTGTAAAATATTTAAGTTACTTTATTCCTACCAGAAATAAACCACGTCTTTTCCACAAGAATATCAAATTTGATGCAGAAAACAGGTGGCAGAAACAAGCTAGTTAGGAGGATTCCATGAGAACTCTAGGCGCCTAAAAACTTGGGAACATTATCTGCCAGTGACCACAGTTGTGCCAAAATTAATATTTTAACTATTCATTTCCCCTCAAACATGCCAAATGTCTAATATGATTTGCATGTGTGTGATACTAACTACTTAAACTGCAATCTCAAAAGTATTATTATGTCAAGGACTGAGACGAGGCTTTGTGGCGCATATTGGTGTCCAGTGTGTAAGACCTGCTATGCAGATGTCTTGTTTATGAATCTCCTATGGCGGAGGCCACTTTGGCCACATTCTCTCAATCTAAATAAAAAGCTATCACATGAGGATTGGCAGTATTCCATAAAATATTCCAATTTTACCCAGCATTTATTTCAAAGCAGTGCCTCTGAGCTCCTTTAAACTATTCTCTCAGAAAGACTATTAAAGGTGCTTTTTTTTGTACACAACACACAGTATCACTACATCAAATATAAAAATGATTCTACTGAGTAAATCCATGGATATGGAAATGCAAAACTGTGATTTGATATAATCTATAATGAATGAGTAATAGAGTCAAACAACTAAGGGAAGGAATCCATTTTAGAATTCTATGATACGCAACATGGTTGTTGGACAATTCATAGTTAGAACAATCTCTTGGTTTAGAGTCCTTTCTAGGTTTTATGGCTTGTTTTGGGGGAGAGGAGTTCTGGTTTCTATGACATGTGGGGGGAGAAATTGGAGAAGGAGAAAGGAGAGTAGGAGAAAGTCAGGGAGAACTTCTTGTTTCTGAAGCCCTCCCTGGTCCCTTCAGTCCAAAGTACTCAGCAGGCAAGTGCTGTACTTTGGGGTACTGTGTTCTGAGCCCCAGTAAAGTTTGTTGGGAAGTACCCTTAGAATGAATATCTGTAGGGAACTTAAGACAGTGCCATTGAACAGAGAAGAATGGAACTACAGAAAAAAACTCCAGATGTTTCTAAATTGAGTTCTAGAACTAGACAGACCTTTAGTACTTACCCATCATGAGGCAAGAAGGCTAGGCTTTTAATTAAGCCCCTTGTTCATTAACAATTCCTTCAATGCTGGTATCTCTGTATTAGTTCAGGCTGCTGTAAAAAGTACTGTAGGGCTGGGTAGCTTAAATGAGAACTACTTTCCGTTGGCTCTGGAAGCTGGAAGTTTGAGATCAGCATGTCAGCATGGTCACTCTATAATAACATGACTCTCAAGCCTTTGCATTTCAATATAAGTTCACTTCAGTGAGAGGAAAACAAGGAGGTTACATCTACAGAAATGGGGCACACCCAACGTCAAAGCTTATTTTTTCTGTACCGTAGCCTATGATAAACAGCTTTTCATATTTGTGGTGATTGCAATTTATTCATGATATTTTAATTTTCCAGAGAATGCTTGTGAATTTCAGGGGTGTATACTGCGCACGTGAATATCAGCTTTTACTCTTATCACAGAATCCAAAAGCATGAATCATGCTAGTACTTTGCCCTTATCCAATAGTTGTAACATTCTATTTCAAGGTCTTTATGAAAGCATAAAAGATGTTTTACTTTCTCTTCCTACCTTTGCCCCCTCTGATGGAAATGATTTCCTCACACAAGAAAAAAAAAATGGTTATGATGAGAAGCACCATGATGGGAAGAGGAAGACACTATTCCAGGAGCTCAGTAATCTGTTCCTTTTCCATTTTCCCAAAGCAAGATAAAACAGAGAGAAAAGATAAAACAAAGTTGTGCTGTTTATTCCAAAACAAATAGTTGAAGGCAAACTTCTTATAGGAAATGTAGTCTAGAGGGAAAACAAATTTGGAGAAAAGGAGAGCTTTGCTTGAAATGTGTGAGTTTTCTTTTAGGCTGAGCTTCAGCTGCTTCCAGGGTCGGTTGGCTAATGGCCCATCCCCCATCTCCCTCTAAGTGGGCAATGACAACTCCAGTTAGTTTTACTTCAACCGACTGTGTTTAGACAGAAGAAGAGAAGGAATAATGTAATTATAAATGTTTAAAGGCATTATGAAGTTCTTTGCTTTTCCAGGAAAGTAAACAAAGTTGAGAGTTCTCAAGTGGGATCCATGAAATCAAGGTTTACTTTTTGGCTTGGGGCTAACTTGCTATGGTTTATGGACATTTTTTCAGCTCTCTGAGCCTCGGTTTCTTCGTCTATAGAAGTAGAAGGCTGGACTTGATGGCTTTTAATTTGCTTTTCAGGTTCTACGACTCAAGAGAGTCTGTGTTAAGTGCTGGGACCCTGAGTTCAACCCTGCCTGGGCTCAAATTCAAATGTTCCACTTCTAACTGTTTGACCCTGGGCAAGTCACTTCCTCTCTATGTCCAGTGTCTTTAAAACATGGTACTAATAGTACTCACCTGATGGGTGTATTGTATTAAATATGTTAATATATAAATAACGTAAACAGCTCATAACCTATAAAAACTGTTTATTTTTTGTATTATTAACTTGTATAAAGAAATTGAAATACCTTAGATTTGTTTCAAACTTAGATCAGATCAGGTATTTTCACTACAATGTAAAATGTCAATATATTTTATACTTGGTCCTGTGTATTCAAACTGTGAAAAAAAATTCACCAAAAGTGAATTTTTTATTTTATTTTTTATTTTTTTGAGACAGGGTCTCACTTTGTCACTCAGGTTGGATTGCAGTGGCACAATCAGAGCTCACTGCAGTCTTGACCTCCCGGGCTCAAGCAATCTTCACGCCTCAGCACTGCCCCACTCCCACCCCAAGTAGCTGGGACTACAGGTGTATGTCACCATGCCCACATAATTTTTTATATTTTTAGTAGAGATGGGGTTTCGCCACTTTGCCCAGGCTGGTCTCGAACTTCTGGGCTCAAGCAATTTGCCTCAGCCTCCCAAAGTGCTACCTACACATTCCTTAAGGAGTCTGCTTACAATTTCCAAAATATGTTAGCCTGTGGATTTCACAATCTCCCTCCTGTGCCACATTCTAGTTCCTCTTAAAAGGTTAATGACTTAGGAAATTGCTTTTCTCAATTTGCTTTTTCTAAGAAACTGTCCATTTCTTTTTGAATCATTCCAAATATGTTAGTCAACTGGTATAGGCTACCAGATTACTTGTAAAATACTGATACACATTTTTAAAGTAATTTTTCATTTTGTTACCAAAAAAGATGAATAATAGTGAAAAATTACCAGAAGTGTCTTACATTCCTGGATCATAGCCTTTAACTATAACAGACCCAACATATATAGAAATCATATTACTGGAAGGATTGCACAACCTGCAGTAGCCAATTGTTAGTAGGGCTGCCAGAAAGCAATGTGTTCCATTCTGAAATTACATGCTTATTGCTCATGTTGTTTTATTTGTTCTAAAGGTTAAACTTGTTGCTGGTCTTAAAATGTCATGTGTAATTCTTTGAAAATCATATTTCTAAAATGCTGAATTTAGGATTATATTTCCATATAAGTTACCAGGGGAAAAAGTCATTCTTTATAGTCTGTTCTCTTAGTGAAAAGGGATCATTTAGAAACAATAGCATCTACTTCTCTGAAACAAGAGAATTATTTCCAACCTGGGGCTCATATGTTTGAGAATAAGCCAAAAATTTAATGGTTTTTCATAGAGCCAATAACCATCTGAAGTGTAGTCTGAAATCAAAGGACAAGAGAATGGAGTAAAAGAGAACTTGTGCAATTGATTTTAACTGGAGAGAAAACTAAGGTGCCCAAACTGTGGCCTTTTAAGAGTTATTTCAAACTTACCTAAACAATAAATGTTTTTGAGGTAACATGTAAGAACCTGTTGAATTCTGAATTTATCCAAACAGCCCTCTGGGCTGGAACAAATGGGTAAACTCGTTTCAACTCGTCCTTCTTGTGAGAGTTTCTGAAAACATACCTCCAGAAATAATGATATATTTTAGCAAGCAGCATCCTTCCCTTTTTCTGAAACTATTAAGTTATTATAAGCTAAGTACATATTCTCTGAATTAATAATATGCTATTTTCAAAGTCAATAGTATTGTTAATTTGCATGAGTTTCTGCTTTTCCTTGGAATAAACATATTCTGGATGTTTCCCAGCACTCTCTTGCAAACATATCTCTTTCTAATTACCCTTACTATAGAATTGGTGGCTCAGCAGACTCGATGCAAGTAAAAGAAAGCTGCTATTATTCCAAGGATGGGGTGTTGGGGAACTATTGGAGCTTGCCTTCAGATATTTGTGCTTTTGTGAATACTAATTTTCAGCTGAGCCACAGCTCATTTGTTTTTCCTCCCCCTGGAAAATTAGGAATTACAATATTTTATATCAAGACTATATAAGCTACACTATTACAATATAGAATTATAGAATACTAATGCTTGAAAAAGCTTCTCATACTCTAGTTCATGTATCTAATTTATAGGCAAGTAAACTATATTAGTTCAGGTATCTAATTTTATAGATAAGAAAACTGTATCATAAATGACTAAACATTTTATAGCTTAATAAAGAATAATATCAGAAATTTGGGTCTCTTGACTTCTCTCCTGTAGTCTTTCATTGCGTAATTTGGACGCTCATGCTTTGATATTTGTTATATAGTTTAACAACATGTAAAATCTAATTCTGTCCCAGACAAATATTCTATGTTATGATTAACCTATTAGCTATAGTGATTCATTTTTTCTAACAAACAGGATTATCACAGGGGCATTTTATGACATGTTTTACTCTTTTAACTTAAATATCACTCTATCAATGGTATTATGACCTGGCAGTTCAAATATCAATGAAAGACTAACATTATTTTGGACAACTTTTAGTTTTGGGATTTGATCAAATGTAAATGATACAGGAATCCTATCTGGGGAGATGAATAGAGTAAAGCAGTCTCCAGTGACCTCTAAATTCATCAAAATGGAGGGGACCATGTAGATAATAAAACAGAGGTCCACATGTAGATCAGAAACAGAAAACATGCACCAAAAGAACAAGGTAAACAAAATAAAAGTGGTATTTTTCTCATTTTTTTCTCCTGGGAGCAAGATGCTGATCAGTCCCTGAACCTCTGTGTCCATCCTTGCCTCTTTTCCAAATGTCATGGCATCTATTTCCCATAAACATCATCTGGTCATTTACAGGAATATTCCCAATCCCAAATACAGAAATATTGCTCCAGGAAAGACACAAGAAACTGTCAGGAACTTCATGGATCAGCTACTCCACTGTGTTGAAGGCAAAAATAGCTATGGCTTCTTAATGAAACACTTGGTTGGTGAAGTCGGGGGAGCAGAGCTTGGATAGAGGAAGAAGGGAATCTGTCATACATCTCTTCTTTCATAACCAGTGCAAACCTGGAACCTCTTATGGCCACCCCTGTGTCTGATATTTTAACATGTGGAATTGAGGGCAGCCCTGTCTTCCTCTCCAGACATGTATCTGAGACTTGCTTTTCTCCATGGTGATACGAACAGGAGACAGAGAAATACTTGATAGAAGAGGGTGGTTCCCTGGCAAAGGCCTCACCCTCAAGCCTGGATACACACAGCCCTAAGTGAGAATAGGCACTCCTGTTTTTGCACCCAAAAAGTTGCCTTTTGACCTGCCACACCCTCTATGCTATACCCATAAAAATGCTGAACCCCAGGCTCCAGAAGGAGACAAGAGCAGATGAGACAAATAGCAGAATGGCACAGCAGAGAAAATGACAAGAAGAGGAACATCTGAACGCCAAGAGGAATCAGGCTGTGGGCAGTAAGAGAGGAGTTTGGACTGGACAGCCATAACTCCAGAGGAAGATCATTTTCCCACTCCATCCTCTTTCCAGCTCCCCATTCATCCTGCTGAGAGCCACCTCCACCACTCACTAAAACCCCCATGTTCATCCTTTAGTTTTCAGATTTGATTAAATATAAATGACACAGGAATCCTACTTGGGGAGATGAATAGAGTAAAGCAGTCTCCGGTGACTCTGAATTCAACAAAATAGAGGGGCCATGTAGATAATAAAACAGAGGTCCACATGTAGATCATGTCTCTTTCTCTGCTGTGCCATTCTGCCATTTGTCTCCTGATTCTTCTTGGACACTGGGTAAGAGTTTGGGATATAGAAAGCTGTCATACTGGCCCTCTACCCTTGTGAAAAGGCAGAAGGTCCATTGAGCTGGTCAACACTTAAGCCATCTGCGATGGCAAGGCTAAAAGAGCACACTGTAACACAAACCCACTTGGGCTTTGGGAGTTGCAAACACCCACCCCTAGATGCTGCTGTAGGGCCAGAGCCCGAAAGTGCTTGCCCTCACTCTTGCACCTGCCCCCTTGAATGCTCCCCTCCCTTCAGGGCTTTGAGCAGTTGCAGTGGCCAAACAAGTAAGCCACACCTCTGTTGCACATTCTGCAACGGCAATCAGGGAACACTCTCATTTCAATGGCTCTTTCTCAACATCCTACCCATGCTTCCAAACCTGAATTGAGTTGCCCTTTACTCCAAGTTCTCTTTTACTCCTTTCTCAATGTTCTACCCATGCTTCCAATCCTGAATTGAATTGCCCTGAATTAAATAAGAGACTTTAACATTTATGATGGAGTCTGACCTTTTGCACTCTTGTAGCATGACTCCTACCTGTTGTAATATTGAACCAGAGTGGCTATTTGAGATTGAGTTCTACATTCCAAAACCCCCTTAATACCCCTGTTTCCATGTCTATGTTTATGCCAAACTCCTCCTCATTCCATTATCTTTCACACTCAGCACGATATGAAGACAGTATGTAAACACTTGGTGAGAGTCTAGGAGTGGAAAACTGGCTTTGTTTCAAGCTTATCCAAATATAGTTTAGATACTTTACAGATCAAGACTGTTCCTTGTTTGAGATCATAACCTCCGAAAAAGCTGGCTACTGTCCAAAACTCTACCTTTATTACCTGTCAAGACCCATCTGATCTCTTTGGACCAATGGTCTTCAAAATACAATACAAGCATCACAATGGGTGGACAATATGACCTCTTGGGCCAGATGTGAAAGAAAATATAAAAACTGACATTACCATCTATTTTTATCTTACTTTTTATTGTCAAGTTTTGCAAATACTGAAATATACACACACACACACACACGCACACACACACACATATATATATATATAATGCTACTATAGTACTATTTGTTTATAATATATAAATAAATAGCATATATGATGGGTAAAGGCAAAAATCATTTTTACTGATAGAGCTGCATGACCAAAACCTTTGTACACTACAACTTTGTTCTATTACCTGGAACAAAAAACAGCACTGTCTGACCCAAAGTAAATAATCTATAAATTATTTTTGAGTTATTCGTTAAGTAATGTTTAAACAAAGCAGATGAAACTACTGTTAGGTGCTATGGTACACTCTTAAAGTCTATCTTCATACTACCTCACTTGCCTCCAATTCAATTTTTGGTATCATCCACTCATACGAGTGTCCAGGAAAGAGAAATTTTGTCATCAAAAGGGAGGTATGTCAGTAGATGGACATCTCATGGGATTGTAAAGTGTCATGGATAAAACTAATGAAAAAAGTCAAATTTGATGAGCAATGGTATCAACTGTGAGCCTTGGAATGTGTTTTCCTTGATCCCATGGGCTTTGATTTTCTTCTCTTTTAGAATTACTGAGAAACCCAATACTCCAGCATTCAGTCAAACTAACTATACCTTGTTGGTTATATATATATGTGTGTGTATGTGTGTGTGTGTGTATATATATATATATATATATATATATATATTACTAGCGAACAATATTGTATTGAAATTTGCTAACAGAGTAGATCTTAAATATTCTCACCATAAACATATACACAAAAGGTAACTATGTGAGATGATGGGAATGTTAACTAACTTGATTGTGGTAATTTTACAATATATCAATGTATGAAATAAAAAAGAATAGCATTTTTTGCCATGATATTTTAAAACATTCAACTTGATTTACAAATACTCAAATGTATTCAGGGGTAAACCATAAAATTCTGAGTCCAGAATTTTAAAAAGTTTAAAATGACAGAGTCATTGTCCAGTGTAGCTGTAGGTTAGAGTGTTTGAAGTTGTCTTATACCTTTCTATACACAAAGCAGACTATACTCACAGGACTCACATATTTAAGTGACATGATTTTTGATAATTTATTTCAAACCAAAGGTATTAATGTAAAATAATTTGGAATTTGGCTGGGGCCTTTGTGTTTCAAACACAAAGTTCATGGGCCTAAGTGAGTGAATGCTGTATAACCAGCCAAATCTCTTTAACTCAACATTGCTTTCTTTTCACCATTTTGATCAGTATAATTAATTTTATTATGAGAAGCAACCATTCAATAAGAGATAAAATTTTAATGATAGGTATTGATAGAAAAATCTGGAGAAAAACAAGTGTCTGTGGGAATATTCTTGATATGAGGACTTGGGAACTCTTGTGGATCTCTGCAAAATACCTCATTTTTTGAACTAATAGTGATAATTCTATATATGGAGTGCCTACTATGTGTTAGGCTTTGTACTAGCCCCTGACCTCTGTACAGCCAGTAGAATGCCCTGCCAGGACTTCACATCTTTAAAGAGTGACAAAAATGTATGGAATTAGAGATTACTCACAATGGTTTCAAATTAATTCACTTTCCAAGGACAATAAAACTTTCAGTGGCATCCTCAAACAGACCAGTTTTGTGGCAGGTGTTTGCCTGTATCTGACACTTTCGGTTCCAGACAGTCCTGGCTCTATATATCCTTCCAACTAATCCCTTAGCCAAAATTGGTTTCTGTTGCTTGCAACAAAAACCATGATTATTATATACTGGAATGGACTTCGTGGCAAAAATGATGCCTGGGAGACATAAAAATAAAATTCCTACTGTGAAGTATTTGAGGTAATGAGTTAAGACTGAATCATGTCCTCCAAATCATTGTTTGAACAAAGGTCATCCAGGACCTACATGGTGGAAAGGAAGTGAGCACAATAGAGCCCTGCCAAACATCCCACTGAAACTAAGGAAATAGAGACTATCTAACATATGTATCCAATAAGTCTATACCAATGATATTGATGTGGGAAGCAATGCCCTTCCCTCAGTGGTCCAGTGACTCATTTAGGGTCATCACTGGTAGCTCAGTCAATACCTTATCAGACTCTCCCATGTCATCTCTATGCATGGGGATAGTCTCAAGCTCCACCGTATGACTGAAATCTACACAGATCTAGAGAGATGGAGACGGAAACAGGTCCAAGGTTAATCCTGTTACTTTCTCAGCATCAATCATGACATGATCCAGTGAAGACTGTCTTGGGAAATTACCATAGTCACATTGACTCTAGAAATCTATAACTAAGATCTCCAAAATAAGAACAAACAACTGAATTCTATAATTAATTCACATTGTGGCAGTTTGTGAATGATAAGTTATAAACTCAATATAATTGAGTACAGTAGTCCCGCTGTTCCCAGAATGTTAATTTCCATGGCTCAATCCCTATAGCAATCTTTCCATTTGCCGAATGCTCGTATTCCTCACAACCAAGCCTTGCTTGGCAATGTAAAAACTTTGTAAGCCAGAATTTTATTTGACCCTCAGAGTAACTCTGTAGGGCAAAAATGATTCTCATTTGAAAATCAGAAATCTGGGGCTCAGGGTGACTAAGTGCCTCATTCAACAACACACATCTAATAAATGGCAGTTCTGGGAAAGAAATTTACCATCAGAGCTTAGTGATATTGTTAGAGGTTGTTTGTTTCTTTGTAATCTGTACATTATGAATATTGTCTTTTTAAGGCAACTAGAGAGCATTATTTTGGTAGGTGGGGCATTAGAAGTTCCTGCTGACTAAAATATTTCTCTGACTGAGGACTGAAGGGCTACTCTTAGTAATGCACTGTTTTGTTTTAAGCATGTTCTCTTTCTCTGTCAACTTTCTTTTAAAATGTGTGTGCCTCTGGAAGGGTAATACTTGTATCAATAATAATTGTATCAAGATTTTTATGCTAATACTCTTTTCAATAACTGATTAGTCAACAACAATGACAACAAAAAAGCAGAAGGTTTAAAAAATGCTTAAAGGGTAAAAGGGAAAGGAAGGGAAGTTGTCTTAGAAGACAAGCATGTTCACAACTTCCTGCCTCATAAGCGGCTTCTTCACCCTCCATCCCCTTCCTTAAGAGTTCCCTGAAGAGTTCCCTTAAGCTCAATTTCACGCCCAGAAACAACAACAGAAATGCTAGGGCCCTAACAGGTTTCAGAACTCACTGTCTCCCATAAAACTATGGCTTTTATTTCTGGTGCAGATAATAACAGAGGCAGATGACCAAGCCAACATTTTCCCCATGCTGCCTTCCTTATATTGGTCAAATAAATGTAACCATACTAGGTTTGTTGCCCGATGCAACAGCAAGTCACAAAGCCGAGACACCAGATTGCAGCAGAAAAATGTTTAATCGTAGGGTCACTGAAAGAGGAGATAGGAAAAAACCTCAAATCCATGGAGTAGAGCTTTTAAGGGTTTTGGAATGGGCTGAAGTGTGGAGACCCTTGACTGGTCACAGAGCACAAGGTGAAGTCATCTCCCTGAAGACAGGAAAATGAAGAAGCTCTATTTTCATACTGATCCTGAACCTCTGTGAGGGTATTCAAACTGGTTGTTGGAATTCTGGGTCTGAAAAACATCTTATACAACCCTTAAACAAAATGTCAGAGATCCTGTCTGCAGGAACCATGGGTATGCAAATCAATTCTTAAACAGCTTTAAGATCCTAATGTCAGAAATCCTATCAATAGAAACAATAGAGACATAAAATAGTCAATATCTAGTGCTGCCTGACTTTTAACAACAAGGAAGTGGGCCAAAGTGCAGCCTAATTAATGTTTAATTATAACTATGTTTCTGACCAGTACCTGGCATGCAATTCTTGTCTACCCTGTAAGAATGATTTCTTAAAGAAAGGAGTGGTCCATCCATCATGAGAACCTTCCACAGACACTGAAGCTACTATGGAGGATCAGATGAAGCTGATTCACATGTATTAGCCTCAGAAAATTCTACGAAGACACAATTGACTCTCTACAAAACAGTGAGGTATGGAGCCTACACAAGTCCTTACTCTTTACAAAGCTGAAACCTGACAGGTAAAGCTACTTTCGCTGGGCTCTGAAATATTTCAGCCTCACTTAGTGGAACCCTAAAACATCAGTTACTCTGAGTCCACTGAATATTTTAAGTATTCAAATGTATCCTCCCTCTAAACAACCCACAATAGACATTCCTTATAATGGTTTTTGCATGTTAGTAAGATATCTTTTCTGAGACAGTGGTTTCTGGTAGTAGTTTATTAAAATATTAGATTAGATCACCTTGTAATTCTTACAGATTTCTTCATATTTTCCCTTTGTCCTCTTTATTAAAAGGAATAAAGATTTTGAAGATTTTTCCCTAAAAATAGAAATAATTAGCCAGGCACCGTGGCTCAAGCCTGTAATCCCAGCACTTTGGGAGGCTGAGGCAGGCGGATCACAAGGTCAAGAGATTGAGACCATCCTGGCCAAAATGGTGAAACCCCATCTCTACTAAAAAAAATAACAATAATACAAAAATTAGCTGGGTGTAGTGGTACATGCCTGTAGTCCCAGCTACTTGGGAGGCTGAGGCAAGAGAATCACTTGAACCTGGGAGGCGGAGGTTGCCATGAGCCGAGATCACACCACTGCATTCCAGCTTGGCAAAAGAGTGAGACTTCGTCTCAAAAAACAAAACAAAACAAAAAAACAGAAATAATTTATTTAAAGAAAAAAATAATTTAGACCTTGATTGAAATTATTAGACAATAAAAGTTGTATTTAACAATGTATCTTCAATTTTTAATTATTTCAGACAAAATTATGAGAAGGGTGTATTTAACAAATTAAAAAAATGAATTATAATAGTGTAAAGACAATTAGTCAAACACACTGAGAAACCAAAAATGAAAATACATCTAATACTTTTTTTAATGCAAAAGAACAAGTGGTATCATATTTAGAAGGTTTTCTTTTGTAAAATTGCTTAATCAAGAGCCTGGGGCTTCAGTACTGTTGAACAGCACAGCTAGACTTCTCCTCTCCCTAACATCCATTTGTGTCATAGCTTAGATCTTTAGCTAATTCTGTTAAATGTTGATTTTCAACCACTGATTTACACAGGAGACCTGGAAGTGAAGCTATTTTCAATACTCTTTTCTCATTCCTTTAGGAGAGATAAGCCATGGCTCTTGACTCCATGGAGATACATATGTGTAGAAATACATGTCCAGCGGAATAGCTGTTGGATGGAGGTAAGATTTCAGGAAAAGAGTAATGGACTCCTAAGAAGGAGCACACATTACGGAGTAAGAAGTAGGAACGAATAAATTAAAAATAGCCCTCCAGTATGAGGGAGGTAGAGGAGTATAGGTTCTGAGCCTACAATGTGGCTTAAAGAGAACCCAATAATTCTGTCACCCTGGAGTATCAGATGTGCCTTTGGAAAAAAAAAAAAAAAAGGTGCGTGTGTTTGTGCATATGCATGATCTGGAGAGCAGTGCCACTAAAAAGCTATAGCACTCTGCACAAAGCTATAGCAGTGCCACTAAAAAGCTATAGACAGGTTCACTGTGGGACACGTTTTAATAAAAAGACAAAGTAACAGCCTTTTATTTTGTCAAAACTGAATGAGCAAAGTATTGGAATACCTCTTATAAAATTTGCATCGCAACGGACAATGGCAGGAAATAACCCAAGATGCAAGAACCACTCCAAAGAGCTGTCAGTCAGAGGCAGCATTGGCTCCTGCCAGCAACAGAAGAGAGGATTTTGATGCTACAACCAAGGTTAACAGACTTTGACCACTCAGTTCTGGCATTTCCACCTGGCCTTCAGAAAGGTCAGTGGAGGTGGAGCTCAGTGATTGACTACAGTTTAGCTTCTACTCTGCCTTTAGAGAAAATGCAGAGAATTATTATGTAGGCACCCATCTCAAGCCTGGGAAATTTTGACAAATCTGGAGGGAAAAAAATTCCAGAAAGAACTGGAGATCAAATTTGTGAAGCAGATGAGGATTTGGGACCATCATTATTTGGACATACATGTAAATGTGGCCTTATTTATACATACTTTCTTTAAGGCTTATTACATACGTGGTGGATACTCACTAATCTTGTTTTCTAATTTGTCCCACTTCCCTACTACAAGGAAGATCAAAAGAGTGAATGATATAGCCCAGACATACAAATCTTCTATTACCCAGATGGGTGCTTTTATATACAAATATATGCTTAACATTTCTCCATTTGTTGCAATGTTTCTAGGGACGGGCTGCGGCTCCTGTTAATAGTCCTTTGAGATCAGAACATTTAATCATATGACTCAATATATGTCAATACCTTTTGATATTTTTGGATCATTAGAGCCTTTTAAAAATGATATGAAAGACTTTGGGAGGCTGAGACGGGTGGATCACGAGGTCAAGAGATCAAGACCATCCTGATCAACATGGTGAAACCCCGTCTCTACTAAAAATACAAAAATTAGCTGGGCATGGTGGCACGCGCCTGTAGTCCCAGCTACTTGGGAGGCTGAGGCAGAAGAATTGCTTGAACCCAGGAGGCAGAGGTTGCGGTGAGCCAAGATCGCGCCATTGCACTCCAGCCTGGGTAACAAGAGCGAAACTCCGTCTCAAAAAATAAATAAATAAATAAATAAATAAACAAACAAACAAATAAATAAAGATGTGAAAGATACAGGTATTCTCCCCAGAAAAAGGCACATGTGTACATAACTTCAGATGATCCCTATTTATATCCCCTTTGACATTTCTCTTCCAACATCTCTTTCATGCCTACAATCTCTCACTGGAGTCCTCCAAAAAAATTTGTGGCATCCAGCCTCCCCAGCTTTCCTGCCTATTTCACCCAACCCTCACCCTTCTCACATAGCAAGAACTTTCTCAGGCTTATTATTCACACTCCTCTAGACTTGACATTTCACCTGGATTCTCTAGAACAAAGGAGAGCCTAGCAATTGTGATTTGGCTCTGAAAAATCTTTTTCCCTTCAACCTGTTCAGTCTTTTTTTTCTCTTCAGGTTTGTTTGATTCCGTATTCTAAGATTAGGTACAAGGCTGAAAAAGAAAAATTGGGAGAGTAGAGGAGGAAAATAAGCCACCTAAGCAGGCAAATGCCTAACAACCTTTAGGAGTGAAGAAACATCAGGTCATTACCAGACGTCAATACATTTGTCCCCATCCTACTTTTATGTACATAAACCTTTAAAAACAAAGTTGAAGATGATGTCTCTTCTGAGATAGAGGGAGGAGAGAAACAGATGAAGAAGCCTTTAAACCAACATTGAGATTTTGTTTGAGTCTTTGATTTCCTCTAATTGACTGTTGGGCAAACGATTAATTTTATTCAAGACAAAACGATTTGGAAAAATGTGCACAGCATCTCAAGAAATTATATCAATAGTTTGCTTTGAAACTCTAGAATGCTGCAAAGATATCTCCTAGACTCCTAGAATACAATCCATAAATATTTTAAAAAATCAATTGTGTAATAATCTCCATCTCAAAGGCAGCAATAAAATCAGAAAATGCTACACATTCCACGTGGCCTGGATTGACACCCCATAGAGCAAACACTGAAGTCAAGCACAGTGTCCTTCTAACTATGGAGCCAGATATTTTTTCTCTCTGTTCTCTTCTTCATGGAAACTGTTTGACTGTGTTAATATTTCGTAGGAACATTTTCCCCTTAGATATTTGTATTGCTGACTGTACTGTTTTACTTAAAAATTGTGTGTCCATTCATTATTTCTTTATCCTTTCACCTAGCAAACACTTATTAAACATCTTTAGGCACCATGTAAGCATAAAAATAAACATGATTTGGACTCTCTAAAAGGAGTTATATCCAGTAAAGAGGCAATTATATAAACTCCTAGAGGTGTTCCTAACCCTGCCTTGGGGCATCAGGAAAGGCTTCCTGGAAGAAGTTTATCTAAATCAAGAGCTATAGTATAATTAGGAGTTAGCTGCAGAGCTATAGGATAATTAGAAGTTAGTTGGAGAGCTATAGGATAATTAGGAGTTAGCTGGGTAAAGTTAAGAAGAGAGTGCCAGGCAGACTTCCTCACTAGAAGGATGAATTTGAAGGAGAGAATACTGGATGAGAAAGTTTAGCCTCAAATCCAGCTTGTAAAGCAAGATTATTCAGGATGGAGAGGAAAACAGATGTGAATTAAATCAGGGTGCTTTAATTATGAGCTAACATTTGACCCCTTGAAATTAAGGCTTGTTGTGGTCATAAAATTCTCCCAGTATGTGGGAGAAATGATAGTGTAGAGTGAACATCCAGCACATCCTTGTTGAACTTATATAAGAAGGAATAAGGCATAGAGATTTGTTTTCTGGGAAGTTGATTTCCAAGCAATTTTGGGTAGTATGCCATAATTGGAAAATTACCAGTGCTGATACTTGTAAAGCTTCAGTATTTTGCTTAAAGTATTATAAATTCCATGATTCAAATTAAAAGTGTTAATTTAGACTCCAATTCCAAGGAGAATTTACATCTAAATTATTGACAGCCTTAGAATATCCATTCTATTCTTTGAATTTCTTCCATTAGTGAATACAACGACAGTCATCTATGTGATTGATGATATGGTTTGGCTGTGTCCCCACCCAAATATCATCCTGAATTGTAGTTCCCATAATCCCCACAAGTCCTGAGAGGGACTCAGTTGGAGGTAATTGAATCAGGAGGGTGGTTACCCCCATACAATTCTTATGATAGTGTATCTCATGAATCTGATGGTTCTATAAGGGGCTTTTCTCCCTTTGCTTGACACTTCTCTCTCCTGCCACCATGAGAAAAAGGATATCTTTTCTTCCCTTTCTAACATAATTGTAAATATTTTGAGCCCCTCTCCTCAGCCCTGCAAAACTGTCAGTTAAACCTCTTTCCTTTATAAATTACCCAGTTTCAGGCAGTTGTTTATACCAGTGTGAGAACAAACTAATACAGTGATTTTGTATCAAGGGAATGGGGTGCTGCTATAAAGCTACCCCCAGTTGGAAGCAACTTTGGAACTGGGTAACAGGGAGAGGTTGGAACAGTTTGGAGAGCTCAGAAGAAGACAGTCAAATGTGGGAAAGTTTGGAACTTCGTAGATACTTGGAGGGCTCAGAAGACAGGAAGACGTGGGAAAGTTTGGAACTTCCTAGAGACTTGTGGCATGGTTTTGACCAAAAGGCTGATAGTGATATTGAGGGAATATGTTCTCTTTCCAGGTCCACAAGGGGACATAGTTTTAAGGGCAAGAACTTCCCAGGGCCATGCCCCACTCCCATCTCTCTCCATCTGGGAGATTTAACGGTTTATGTTTAAATTTCAAGAGGATGGGAAGAAACTAGAAGTCAATCACTCCAGCAGAAGTTCTAAGGAACTTCTTTAATTGAGCAGGGGTCTTAGAGAAGGTGGGGGTTCCTCCCAGGTTAAAAGTCCCCTTCTTCCACATCCCTTTGGACTCCATGTTTGGATACCCTTCCATAAACACTCTCGTGGAAGCTGTTTTTCTCTATCCTGGATTTTCCCTCTGGAGTCCCCTTACACGCTCTTTCGTGGAAACCTGTCTTCCCCTCATAAACTCCATCTCTTTCTATTCCCTTCCACTTAGTGTGGAAGCTGCTTTCCTCTCCTGGATTCCATCTTTCTGGATTCTCTCACTCAGTGTGAGAGTTAGCTGTTTCTCTCTCCTTCTCTGGTTTCTCTCTCTCTCTTTCAATAAATCGCTTTCTACAAACACTTTTGAGTTCAGCATTTACTGCGCACTGCGCCGTGGTCCCCTCTCTCATTCTTGAGAGGGCAAGAGACCAAGAACCTGGAGAAATGTCCTCTCAGGGGAGCTGAGGGCACCCTGAACCCCTGAACCCCAATATTACAATATGAACAATGAAGTCCAGATTGAGGTGAGTGCAGATGGAGGTAAGAAACTTACTGGTCACTAGAGTAAAGGTGACTCTCACTATGCTTTAGCAAAGACATTTGTGGAATTTTGTCCCTGCCCAAAAGATCTGTGGAAGATTGAACTTGAGGGAGATGACTTAGTGTATCTGGTGGAAGAAATTTCTTTTTTTTTTCTTTTTTTTTTTTGAGAGAGAGAGTCTTACTCTGTCACCAGGCTGGAGTGCAGTGGCGCAATCTCGGCTCACTGCAACCTCTGCCTTCTGGGTTCAAGCGATTCTTTGGTAGAAGAAATTTCTAAGTGGCAAAGGATTCAAAAGGAAGCAGAGCATAAAAGTTTGAAAAATTTGCAGCTTGACAATGCGAAGGGAAAGAAAAACCCATTTTCTGGGAAGAAATTCAAGCAGCTACAAGAGCCAAATATTAATCACCAAAACAATGAAGAACATGTCTTCAGGATATATCGGAGACCTTCACAGCAGCCCTCCCCATCACTGGCTTGGAGGCCTAGAAGGGAAAAATGCTTTTGTGGATGCTGTCCAGGACCCCCCTGCTGTGTGCAGCCTCAGGACTTGGTGCCCTGCACCCCAGCCACTCCAGCCATGACTAAAAGGGGCTAAGGTACAGCTTAGACCATTGCTTCAGAGGGTGTAAGCCCCCAGCCTTGGCAGCTTTCATGTGGTGTTGGTCCTGCAGGTGAGCAGAAGACAAGAATTGAGGTTTGGGAACCTCCACCTAGATTTCAGATGATGTATGGAAATGCCTGGATGTTCAGGCAGAACTTTGCTGCAGGGGTAGAGTCTTCATGGAGAACCTTTTCTAGGGCAGTGAGGAGGGGAGACATGTGTTTGAAGCCCCTACATAGAGTCCCCCTGGGGCTACTGCCTAGTGGAGCTGTGAGGGCCACTGTTCTCCAGACCCCAGAATGGTAGATCCACCAATAGCTTGCACCATTATCCTGGTAAAGCCATAGACAATGCCAGCCTGTGAAAGCCACCAGGAAGTGGGGGCTATACCCTGCAAAGCCACAGAGGTGGAGTTTCTTAAGGCCATGGGAGCCCACCTCTTGCATCAGCATGACCTGCATTTGAGACATGGAATTAAAGGAGGTCATTTTGAAACTTTAAGTTTTAATGACTGCCCTATTGGATTTTGGACTTTCACAGGGCCTGTAGCCCCTTTGTTTCAGTCAATTTCTCCCATTTGGAATGGGTATATTTACCCAATGTCTGTATCACCATTGTATCCAGGAAGTAAGTAACTTGCTTTTGATTTACAGACTCATAGGTTGAAGGAATTTGTCATCTCAGATGAAATTTTGAACTTGGACTTTTGGGTAAAAGCTGGAATGAGCTGAGACTTTGGGAGACTGTTGGAAAGGCATGATTGTGTTTTGAAATGTGAGGATGTGAGATTTCGGAGCAGCCAGGGTGGAATGATTTGCTTGCTTCCCTGCCCAAATCTCATCTTGAATTGTACTTCCCATAATCCCCACATGTCGTGGGAGGGACCTGGTGGGAGGTAATTGAATCATGGCAGTGGTTACCCACATGCTGTTCTTATGATGGTGCGTTCTCACAAGATCTGATGGTCTTATAACGGACTTTTCCTCCTTTGCTTGGCACTTCTCTTTCCTGCTTCAATGTGAAGAAGGATATGTTTGATTCCACTTCTGCCATGATTGTAAGTTTCCTGAGGCCTCCCCAGACCTGTGGAACTGTGAATCAATTAAACCTCTTTCCTTTATAAATTACCCAGTTTCAGGCAGTTCTTTACATCATTGTGAGTAGACTAATACAATTAAAAAGTATTGTGGAGACTGGGCACTGTGCCTCATGCCTATAATCCCAGCACTTTGGGAGGCAGAAGTAGGGGCATTGGTTTAGCATAGAATTTGGAGACCGCACTGGGCAACATAGTGAGACCCTGCCTCTGTTATTTAAAAAAACAAAGTATTGGCCAGGCGCAATGGCTCTCGCTTGTAATCCCAGCACTTTGGGAGGCCGAGGCGGGTGGATCACGAGGTCAAGAGATCGAGACCATCCTGGCCAACATGGTGAAACCCTGTCTCTACTAAAAATACAAAAAAAATTAGTCGGGCATGGTGGCGCGCACCTGTAGTCCCAGCTACTAGGGAGGCTGAGGCAGGAGAATTGCTTGAACCCAGGAGGTGGAGGTTGCAGTGAGCCGAGGTCGTGCCATTGCACTCCAGCCTGATGCCTGGTGATGGAGTGAGACTATTGTCTCAGAAAAAAAAAAAAGGTATCCTGAAGAATAAATAAACAGAACATTTTATTTGAAAAGTACATCACATATCAACCATAACATCTTCTAGGATGATCATCAAGGGAATATTGCCCACTGAGGAAGTGAAAGTCCAGTACTCAGAACTCAATAGTTCTATAGTTTATTTGCTGCTCAGCCTCAGAAAAATTATCTCCATCTTTTTTGGTGTTTTTTTTCTTTTGTTTGTTTGTCTAAGAAAACCACCACTCTTTTCCAGAAATATATTTGTTCTAGTCAGTACTAGAAGAATTTATAGTCCTCAGACTTATGTATATTCCACAATTGGAGTTTCTCTGCTACTGCATTTTTCTATGTGAAATCATGATGGGAAAACTAAGATAGTATATAAGTTTATTAATTTGTTCTAAAGCTGAGATCTTTCTAAGCATGTATCATAACAAGAGCAAGGTTATTGTTGGGTGTTTCATTTTTTCTACTTCTTAAAGAAAAAAAATCACTTTGAAACAAGTTTGTTAAGTAAAAGGCCCCCAGAGAGTGAGAGTAATAATGAATGATGTTTCTGCACACTCTCTAAAGATTCTGGATTATTTCAAAGTTTCACTTGTAATGTGAAATCGGTCCAGAGAAAATCCAGGCCTTGATTTTTTAACATTATTGTGCCTGGCACAAAGTCTTCTGCCAATGGCTATGTTCTGAGCTTACAGGCTCATTAAGGCAAGATTACCTGTAGCCAATACTTTCACTAAAGCAGAGCAGAGTAAATGGCTAAACCCTTATATGAGGGTTCAGAAGCATATAACCTTCCACTTTCCTTAACCTCAGTGTCTTCATCTAGAAAAAGTTACAGAATTTTGGGAAAGTGAACTCAAATATAGGAAACTCATGCTAAGTCTTTGTTGTGCAGCTTAACTAGCATATATTCTTTAAAACATCATTTACCGTACATCTTATTGTCCCAATTGTACTGATGGAGAAGCTAATACATATCTCACAGGATTATAAGGTTTAATGAGATTAAATTTTTAAAAATGTATTTTATAAAGTAGTCATATATAGTTCTATCAGACAGTTACCTTTGACAAGGCTGAAATATGTAAATAGGTTTTCAAATGGACAATGGGAAGCTTGGCATTATTTAATTTGTCCTTTAGCTTTTCAAAACACACATACTTTGCTTAATTATTTCATTCAGCAAACATATATTAACAGTGCATTTCTGATTTTTAATCACTGGGGAGAATTTTAGGTTTTGGGAATATTGTGATGTTCAAGCCACACGGACAGCATTATTGGTGATTGGAAATGGCTCCTCAGAAACAGACAGTGAGCCAAGCATCATCATGACAGCAAGTCACAAGGTATACATAAATCTTTCATTCATGTAAACCTCTCAAACTACACATTAAACCCAAATTCCAAGTTAACTGATATACTAGAACTGTTATGCTGCTCCAAGAATGCTTTGTGGAGTAGCACTGTTCTGTAAAAATAACTTTGTCTTATATTAAAAAAAAAAAAACCCTGAAAGATCCTGGAATGCCATTTCTTTCCAAAAGAGTAGCCATATTTGAATTTTCTTAGCAGCTTGCTGAGAGAGTGCAAAGCTAACAAGAATCAAAACAGACTCTTTACATAGTTTGTTTGGGTCTAGAGGAAATCTGTCCATGAGCTTTTGTGAAGGGGCCAACATGTCAGCATATGCCTGACTACAGTGAGTTTATCTTTCAATTGATTTAGTCCATTCTGGGAAATCAAGATGATGCAAGAATATGGCACATAACCAAGAGCTTTCTCTTTTCATTGACAGAAGTGATAGAAATATCCTTACTCTTAAAGATCACTTGATCAGAAATAATAGAGTCAGATACTCTATTGCTTAGACTCCTATTACAGTCACTTTGTTCATATTTTAAGGTGTTATTAACATATGATATAATCTTTGTAACAGTAATGTTACAAAGTCAATGGTAAAGAATGGGATGGACCCATAATTCTGTTGTCCTGAAGTTTACATGTAATTTCATGGAACATATGTTCTATTAATGGAGGCTTTGGCCACCTAGAAATGCTTGAAACTGAGCTGCAAAGGTGATAGACATACTTTCTGATGTGTGTCACACACACAAAAATCTCAAATTGGGTGTTCCAGGAAAATTTTGTTCTCTATTCATCTTTTTTATTTCTTTTAAATATACTGTACACATATAGGAGTATGAATTGAGGTTAACCTGAGATTAGGCAGCTGACTTGAGGACACCTTAGGCTTCTATTTCTTCATGTTATTTTATAATTTCTCCAGGTTATTTGTGCAAACTAAAGACACACCACTCTAGAGAATATGACAGCAGGTGTCAGAGGGGTTCAGCTCACATCTGACTAGAGTGGCCACGCCGAGCAGGCTTGTCCTCATATGGAAACCTAAGTGAAGCACCTCTGGGACCACAGAAACTTGTGGAGTCAGGGGAAATGTGGGGATGGCCAAGATCTCACAGAAGCAATAGAAGAATGTTAAGACACTGACTGAAATTCCAATGCAAGGTAGTATAAATGCCAATGCAATATATATATATATATATATATATATATATATATATATATATGCACACACTGTAAATTCTAGGAGACACTCATTTTAAAGTGAGAGATTAGGGTCTAACCACTTGGCATATACTAATCTTGTTTCTAGTTAAGCTTCTACTGAATGATATTGAGTCTCTGAGTAAAATACATAGAATGCCTCTGGTATTTTTTAAATTAAATTAAATTTATTTATTTATTTTCTTTTTAGAGACAGAGTCTTGCTCTGTTGTCCAGGTTGGAGTGCAGTGGTATGATCATGGCTCATTGCAGCCTCAAACTCCTGGGCTCAAATGATACTCCCACCTCAGCCTCCCAAGGAGCTGGGACTATAGGCACACTCCACCATACCCAGCTAATTTATTTATTTATTTATTTTTTATTTTTTTTCGGTAGAGACAGGGTCTCATTATGTTGCCAAAGCTGAGAAAGCCGCAGGTTTTAATTATGGTTTTCTTATCTTTCTTGGGTATGATTGTGTTTTTCTATTATACTTGGTATATTCCTCAGCTATAGAATAAAATAATTTGAGAAAATAGCCACTGAAGGAAACCTGCTCACCTTCATTTTGAATACCAGAAAACAAAACATACCCCAGACCCATCACAATCAACATGGTTCCCTCTCCCTTTCTACTTCGTTGCTTCCAGTTGTTTATCTTCAAGCAAATGCTACACTTGGTCACCAAGATCAAGGAAGTCAATTATCAGTTAGCAAAACCTTCACTTCTTGGATCTCCACCACATCTTCTGCCTATTGCCCCCAAAAGTACTCTTCCCATCTTCTTTCTCCTTAAGTCCCTCTTGCTATCAGCTTTGCCTGAGATGCAGTCTTCCCTGACCTCTTTCTGCTTCCTCCATCGCATTATTCTAATGATCTTTTCTCTCTTTGATACTCAAGTAGAGTCCTGTGCCAAAGTTATGAGGTGGAAAGAAACATAACGTGTTCCATACTTCTAGAAACTAAATGGAGCTGATGTATGGCCATGCAGTTTTACTCAGGATGAATTAGAGAAATAGGGTTTAGTTAGATAACATCTTACAGTTCAACAGTGGGGAAAAAAAAAAACAGAACTTTTATCACAAGCAGAATTTAATGTCATTGTAAAATGAGAGGCATACACAATATATGCTGAACATTAATGAAGGAAAGAGACCATATGAGCTGTGTGAGAGAAGATTTCACAGAGAAAGAGCCTTTAAGGACGGGTAGGCTATGCATTGCCAAAAAAGAGGCAGAGATGTCATGGATATAAAAGTCATGTCTGGATGATGCTAATTCAGTAATTCTGGCTGGAATGATGAATGATGTTTGGGGAGAATAGTGAAGGATGGGAGTAAAAAGCCAGAGTGTAGCCCTACTATGAAAGACTTTGAAGCTTGGACTGATGAATTTGTGCTTCATCCTCAGAACCAGGCTTCTCCCATGCTTTTTACTTAACTGTCTCCCAGAATCAGCTTTGGGTCCTATTTGCTCTCTTTATCCATCTGCCTCATGGTGAAGAGGTGCATGCATCTGTTCTGAGACTCCTGTCAATTTCTCCATGAGGCAGATGGTCTATTTCTGTTTCCAGACTTTGCCAGACCCCCCTGAGTTTTTCATCCTCTAGCCCTGGAGATTTATTGCCAGTGCAGCAACAGATACCATGTGGCAGATGAGTGTAGAGAATAAGTTTCAGTAGATGTATTCACCAAGGGGCCATTTCAGCATATTAGCTCATGTCCTTTTCAAAAAGTACTGTCTTCTTACCATAAGATGGAATGGCTGAGGAAGATTAATGCAATTTAAATTGGGATTAAGGTAAATTATTTTTATTGATTCTTAGATTTTTTTAATCAGTGTTTTTTTCTCCCCTGCAGTGATTTTACTATTACATTTATTCTTTTGGATGGACCAAGAGACAAAGCAAGTTATTAGGCATTTCCATTTTTGAAATTGGTATAATAGGCATCATACCTCTAAATCAAATATCATTAACACCAGCCCCCAAATTTTCTAGTCTGCCTCTTCAACAATAATCAAATCACTGTGTGTCAGCCAGAGCTAGAATCTCCTCTTGCCTATCTGCATTATTAACTTTAACCAATCTCGCCTATACCAATATGATAAATTGCGTCTTGCTAGGTTGTCAAGTGTGCATCATCTAATCCAGCTATGATATTTCCTTAAGCTCCATAGCAACAAACTCCTTCTGGGTCTCTAACCTACCATCACAAACTGTATACCAATAGTTGGTGTCCAAGGGGAACCAATCAAAACTGGCACAAAATCAGTATAAATTATTTCTTCACTTGAAAATATAAAATCCTTAAATGGATTTCCCCAGAGATGGTAAGCTGATAATGGTTCTATATGCAAAAGGGTTGTAGATGTATTTAGTGCCCAGAATTAGATTTTCTCTAGCTACAGGAAACCACATGACTTGACTACCAAATATAATGTCATCATTCACTTTTACTTTAAAGTCCATAGTTACTAAAAATCACTTAATTAGAATGCATTCAAACCTGGTCTAAAAGACACTGCTTTCATAGATACAACAGGAGATTTCTCCCCAGCTGGAATGGGATTTTTGCTGGTAACCAGGCACAGGAGTTAAAACTTGAGGCAGAATATTGAAAGTGAATGAATGATGCCCCTGATAATTTTTTCAGACAACCCCAATCCTTGGCCTTTCTTTCATTACTAAGTTGAGTTGGAAGGTAGACCTGGGAAAGGCAAGGAGAATAAAAAGGAATGGGAGGAGAAGAGTATTCTACTTACAAATAAAATCTATACTCATTTACAACTGAGAATATCATCTTTCTTTGGTAAAGGATAACATTTTTTTTCTTTTCTTTTTAAAAGATTATAATATTTCTTCCTTTCAGAGTTCAATAAGATATCCACCAGTTTCTTCTAAAGCTTTTGAGACCTTGCTTCAAACACACCACTGAATAAGTATTCTTAAATATCATAACACTATTTTTAAAACTAAGAAAAGTTTTTTATTTGAAGATTTTTTTTTTAAAAGAGAACAAAAACTTGGCCTAGAGTCCTGAAAATTCACTTTTTATAATACTCAACTCCCAGAGCAGATCTTCATCTCATTTCACATTCAGTATTAGAATCTCACCATTTCCATAAGCAGGATTTAATAAAATGCATGCTGATTTTACTGTTAAAATAGTGGGGAAAAAAGTTAAAATAGTGACAGAGTTCCCCCGTAATTTTTCAGCTCTTATCTCCCTCTCATTTTCCCACCTTTTGGAGTCTTCAGTGTTTAATTTTTCCACCTTGTATGTTCATGTGTACTCATTATTTAGCTCCCACTTCTAAGTGACAACATACATTATTTGGCTTTCTGTTTCTGGGTTATTTCACTTCTCATAATAGCCTCCAGTTCTGTTGCTGCAATGGACATGATTTTATTGTTTTCTATGGCTGAGTATATATAAAATAACTCCATTAAAAAGTGGGCAAAAGAATGAATAGACATTTCTCAAAAGAAGGCATATAAGCATTTCTCAAAAGAAGGCATATATAAAATGTTGTATATATATATATATATATATTTATCCAGTTATCCATTGATGGATATTTAGGTTGGTTTCATGACTTTGCTATTGTGAATAATGCTGTGATAAACATACAAGTGCAGGTATTTTTTCAATATAATAATTCTTTTTTCTTTTTCTTTTTCTTTTTTTTTGAGATGGAGTCTTGCTCTCTCACCCAAGCTGGAGTTTAGTGGCATGATCTTGGCTCACTGCAACCTCCACCTTCCAGGTTCAAGCGATTCTCCTGTCTCACCCTCCTAAGTAGCTGGAATTACAGGCTCCCGCCACCCCACCATGCCTGGCAAATTTTTGTATTTTTAGTAGAGATAGAGTTTCACCATGTTGACTATGCTGGTCTTGAACTCCTGATCTCAAGTGATCTGCCTGCCTTGACCTCCCAAAGTTCTGTGAGCCACAGGCATGAGCCACTGTGCCTGACCAATATAATGATTTATTTTGGGATCCAAAAGAATCCCTGTAGTGGGACTGCTGGATCAAATAGTGACTCTATTTTTAGTTCTTTGAGAAACCTCCATACTGTTTTCCATAAAGGTTGCACTAATTTACATTCCCACCATCAACATATAAGCAATTCCTTTTCTCCACATCCTTGCTAACATCTGTTGTTTTTTGACTTTTTTGTAACAGACATTCTGACTGGTGTAAGATGGTATCTTATTGTAGTTTTAATTTGCATTTCTCTGATTTTGAGCATTTTTTCATATTTTTGTTGGTCGCTTATACGTCTTCTTTTGAAAAATGTCTACTCATGTTTTGCCCACTTTTTAATGGAGTTATTTGGTTTTTGTTATTAAGCTATTTGAGTTCCTTGTAAGTTCTGGATATTAGGTTTTGTCAGATGCATAGTTCACAAATATTTCCTCCCATTCTGTAGGTTGTCTGTTTACTCTATTGATTATTTTTCTGTGCAGAATCTTTTTAATTTAATGAAATCCTATTTATCTAGTTTTGGTTTTTTTTTTTTTTGTATTTGATTTTGAGGACTTAAATCATAAATTTTTTGCCTAGGTCAATGCCCAGAAGAGTTTTTCCTAGATTTTCTTCTAGGATTTTTCTAGTTTCAGGTCTTACATTTAAGGTTTTAATTCATCTTAACTTTTGTATATAGTGAGAGATAGGAGTCCAGTTTCATTTTTCTGCATATGGCTATCAAATTTTCCCACACCATTTATTAAAGAGGTTGTTCTTTCCCCAGTGTATGTTTTTGTCAACTTCATTAAAGATCACTTGGCTACAGATATGTGGCTTTATTTGTGGGTTCTCTATTCTGTTTATTGATCTCTGCGCCTGTTTTCACACCAGTATCATGCTGTTTTGGTTATTGTAGACTTGTGGTATAATATGAAGTCAGGTAATGTGATATCTCTAATTTTTAGTTTTTGCTTAGAATTGCTTTGTCTATTTGCACTGTTTTTTGGTTTCACACGAACATTAGAATTGTTTTTTTCTAATTCTCTGGAGACTGACATTGGCAATTTAATAGGACTTGCACTGAATCTCTAGATTGCTTTGGCTGTATGATCATTTTAACAATATTACTTCTTCAGTTCATTAGCATGGGATGTTTTTTTCTTTGTGTGCATCTTCTATGATTTCTTTCAGCAATGTTTTGCAGTTTTCCTTGTAGAGATCTTTCATCTCCTTGGTTAAATGTGTTTCTGGTTATTTTATTTTATATTTGTAGCTATCTTAAATGGGACTGAATTCTTGATGTGGTTCTTTGCTTGTTATTAGTATACAGAAATGCTATCAATTTTTGTACATTGATTTTGTATTCTGAAATTTTACTGAAGTCATTTATCAAATCTAGGACACTTTAGGGCTTTCTATGTATCAGATCATATCATTAGTGAACAGAGATCATTTGACTTCCTCTTTTCCAGTGTGGAGGCCTTTTCTTTCTTTCTCTTGATGGATTGCTATAAGTAGACCTTCCAGTACTATGTTGAATAGGAGTGGTGAAAATGAACATCCTTATTTTGTTCCAGTTCTTAAAGGGAATGCTTTGAACTCGTCTCCATTCAGTATAATGTTGGCTGTGGGCCTGTCATATATGACTCTTATTATGTTGAAGCATGTTCTTTATATGCTCAGTTTGTTGAGGGTTTTTATTGTAAAGGAATGCTGAATTTTATCTAATGATTTTCTGTGTGTCTTTTAAGATGACTATATGGTTTTTGTGTTTAATTCTGCTTACATGGTTTATAACATTTACTGATTGGCATATGGTGAATCTTTCTTGTATCCCTGGAATAAAATCCATTTGATCATAATGTATTATTTTTTGATGTGCTATTGAATTTGTTTTGGTAATTTGGCTTTTTTTTTTTTTAGGATTTCTGCATCTATGTTCATCTAAGGTAGTGGCCTATAGTTTTCCTTTTTTGTTGTGTCTTTGCCTAGCTTTGGTATCAGGGTGATATTGGCTTCATAGAATGAGTAAAGGAAGATTTCCTCCTCCTCAATTTTTTGGAATAGTTTCAGTAGGATTGGCACCAATTAGAAGACAGAATTTAAAGGACAAGAAAGGAAAGACAAAACTACAGAAAGCTAAATTAATAAACACTAGCCTAAAGATATACATGTAACAATGGTGCTCTGAATGAAAATGGTGGCCATATTTTTAGTCTCTTAGCTTAGCCAAATATCTTGGTCATCCAAGACCTGGCAAAATGCCTCCCAGAAATATTTCTAACTAGGTCATCAACCAAAACAATATTATCAGTGTCTGGACAAGACCTCTCAAGAGAGTGAAATGAGGCTTTTTCTTACCAGAAGCAGAGAAATTTCTGTCTCACCTTTGCCAAACTTTAGCCTCCCTGTTGTGTGTCTTTCAAGTTCGGCTTCAACCAGAATGTTTGAGAAGTGGAATTCTGTTTGAGTTTGAAGTCTTGTTTGTTTGTGAGAGTGAAAATAAAGGCAGTAAATTGGTTTAATACTTTCCTTTCCCCAGGAAAAACTAGAAGCCCAGTGGGTAGAGTGGGCTGAGGCCAGCAGACACTACCACAAAACTTTATTCTAGATTTAATCTCAACGTTTATGGGTCCAGGAAATATTCTAAATGAAGATACCTTGAGTTCTTTGGCAACAAATGTCTTAAGTAGTTTATAATGCTGTTGTCTCATGATATCTTGCATTGAGTATGGAAAGCCAGAGCATTATGGCCTCCAAGAAGCAAAACTAGCTGAAAAAAATGTCCTTTCTCTTGTCATCATACATTTTTAGAACTAAGCAGCTGATTTTATTTTCTAATGAAAAAATCTGTGAGTAAGTTTTAATTGTGCTGTGAGGGAAAAAAACCATGTGCAATTGAATCCAATTACAACTCATTTATGATTAAGATTCAGTATTTAATACTGATTGGTTGGTATTATTTTCTTATTGCTGTCTATGGAGAATTCAATATGAACAATACGTTGAACAAAAAATACACAAATCCCCATTGTTTTTTTACTCTATAAATATTGGATTGAATTTATATTGTAAAAATAAAGGAATCATTTGTTAAGAGTATTTTAAATAAAAACATGAATATGCATAAATGAAGAGTACCAGAGTTCCCGTCTAATGAAATTTTGTAAGAAGACATTACGCAGCATTTAACATAGAGACTAAAATGAAAACTAGAGTTACCTTCAGAAAATAAATCACTCCAATTTCCAAACTTCCTTTTGGCAAAACACGTAAAGAAAGATAATTTTCTATGTGATTTGTTGAAAATTGAACTTGACAACAGTTGCTTGATTTAACAGCTAAGCAGATCACTGTCCAACTTTGAACTTTATCATGGACAGGAAAACTTTTGTTTTCTCAATCCTTCCTGTGTCATTTTCACTACAAGTTAATAACCTCACAGGGTGGGAGAATCTACCTTTAGTTTTTGAAGTTACACTTAGTTTCTGTTACATAAATGAGAGAAAATAAAACATAATTGCAAATAATCACAACCACTGTGAGTAACACAGGGAGATGATTAAGTAAATTGTCATCTATTTATATAAGCAAAATCATAAAGACATGCAATATATCCAAAATATACTTTAAAAGCACTTAAAAACAAATTTAAAAAATTTGTATTGCCTTTTTTTTTTTTTATTGCATTTTAGGTTTTGGGGTACATGTGAAGAACATACAATATTGTTGCATAGGTACACACGTGGCAGTGTAATTTGTTGCCTTCCTCCCCTTCACCTATATCTGGCATTTCTCCCCATGCTATCTCCCCGCAACTCCCCACCCCCCACTGTCCCTCCCTCCCACTGTCCCTCCCCCCACACAATAGCAAAGACCTGGAACCAACCCAAATGCCCATCAATGATAGACTAGACAGGGAAAATGTATTGCCTTTTAAGTAATAAAAAGCAGAATAGTATCATCATAAATAGGTGAAAAGATATATTTAAAAAATTGAAATTAAGTTTTCCAAAGATTTAATAATTATTTTATCCACTTTGCATATTTTAATTTTCTTCTTTATTCTTTTGAAGTTCCCAATTTGTAGAATGAGTATGTATTATTTTTTAAACTAGGAAAATACAGTGCTTTTATGAGAATAAATGTAAATTAATAATTTCCCCTGTATAATAGAAGGTACCCCCAACCCTAAGGAGAAAAGTGGCTTTCAGGTGTTCATATTATAATGCCTTTCCTTGCAAATCTAGAAGACACTGAAACCAAATCAAGCTAATTATGATTTTGCTCCAACAAAGTTGAATCCATGGATATTGCACTCTCTCTGTCCAACACCACTGTGTTTTCTGGCCAAGGCTCATTCCATAGGAATTGCCTCACTCCACTCTAATGTTCTCAACCAATCCCTAGTGCCCATGATTCAGCTGAGAGAAATGGCCTTTCCCTATTCTTTTCTCAAGTGAAGACCCACTTGGGTCTTCAAATCAGATCAATCACTCTTGGGAACCATATTCTCATAATATTTTGGCATAAGACATATTTTCAATGAATGGATTTTGTAAATCTCAAATTTACTGAACTCCCAACAATGAACCTCCTACGGCACCTTGCAAAAAATAAGATGACAGTTTTTCAGAGCTCATAAAATATGTTTTCATTCTATTAACAAAGTTAGAGCAGAGCAGCCATTTTTGTGTGACTCTTTCTTAGATCTGGAATAGGAACTAAGTTTGCACAAGGTTGAAGGTTGTGAGGAAATTAGAATATGTCTTTTAAAACTGGGAACAATTAGAGCAGAATGGAAGAATCTTTGCCCGAGTTTTATGTGGAGAAAACTAATATTTCAGATTCAAATATAAAATATCAGAGAACTTAATATCAGCGCCAGAAAACTCCAAAGATCAAACCTGACTTGAAATATAGTAGATCTAAGAATCCAGAACAAGGTGAAGTTGACATTAATGCAAAAATATTTTCTACAGAGAATAGTGCTAGTGAAGAGTCATTACTCAGCCATAATTCCAAATTACATCTGATGTGTTGGGCCTCATTTATGAGATAGCAAAATGAGAAGTCAGACAAGATTAAAGGGCCAGGGTGTGCTATGTGTACTCTATGAACCATTTAGGAAATCCTGAGTACAGTAATCAAAAAGAATGGTAATGGCATGAAAAGAGACACAAAGACCAATGGAACAGAACAGAGAACACAGAAATACACCCACACCCTTACAGCCATCTCATTTTCAACAATGACATCACAGACACACATTGGGAAAAGGACAGTCTCTTTAATAAATTGTGCTGGGAAACCTGGGTAGCCATATGCAGAAGAAGAATGCTGGATCCCCATCTATCGCCATACACAAAAATCAACTCAAAATGGATTACTGACCTAAGTGTAAGACTTGAAACTACAAAGCCAGTATAAGAAAACATTGAAGAAATGCTACAGGATATTGGTGTGGGCAAAGAATTTTTGGGTAAGACCTTAAAAGAACAGGCAACAAAAGCAAAATTAGATAAAATGGGATTACGTCTAGCTGAAAAGCTTCTGTACGGCAAAGGAAACAATCAACAGAATGAAGAGAAAACCTACAGAATGGGAGAAAATATTTTCAAACTATTCATCTCATAAAGAATTAATAATCAGTATATATAAGAAATCCAAACAATTCAATAGCAAAAAAATAAAAATCTGATTTTAAAATGGGCAAAAGACCTAAATGGACAGTTTTGAGAAGACAAGCAAATGGCCAAAAGGTGTATAAAAAATGCTCAAAATCATTAATCACTAGAGAAATGCAAATCGAAACCACAGTGAGATATCATCTCACCTGAGTTAATATGGTTATTATCAAAAAGACGAAAACTAATAAATGCTGGCAAGGATGCTCTTATACTGTTGGTTGGAATGTAAAGTAGAACAGCAATTATGGAAAACATTATGGAAGTTCCTCAAAAACTTAAAAATAGAACTACCATTTGATCCAGCAGTCTAATTACTGGAAAAATATCCAAAAGAAAGAAATTCAGCATATAGAAGAGATATCTGCACTTTCATGTTTACTACAGCATTATATACAATAATAAATATTTGAAATAAACCTAAATGTCCATCAACAGATGAATGGATAATGAGAACATGGTATATATACACAATGGACTATTAGTCACAAAACAGAATAAAACCTTGTCATTTGCAGAAACATGGATGGAATTGGAGGTCATTATGTTAAGGAAATAAGTCAGGAAAGAAAGACAAATATTGCATGTCTCCACTCACATGTGAGAGCTAAAAAAGTGAATTTCATAGATGTAGAGAGTAGACTGTTGGTTACCAAAGGCAGAGAAAAAAAGTGGAGAGGGAAAATGAAAATAAGTTGGTTAAGGGGTACAAAAAGGCAAAGTACAGTTAATAATTTATTATATATTTCAAAGTAAAGAGAAGAATCGTAATGTTCCCAAAACAAAGAAAAGATAACCATGTCAGGTGATTTACACCCCAGTTACCTTGATTTGATCATAATCATAACACTGTATACAGGTATCAAAATGTCACATGTTCCCCCATATATGTACAACTATTATACATCAATAAAAATAAATAAATACATAAACCTGAAAGGCAAGTACTAAAAAAATTATTGAGTGGCTTAGACCTTAAAGATACTCATTTCTAATTACAGTTGACCCTTGAGCAATGAAATATTATGCAGTCATCAAAAACGATGAGTTTGTGTCCTTTGTAGGGACATGGATGAACCTGGAAACCATCATTCTCAGCAAACTGACACAAGAACACAAAATCAAACACCGCATGTTCTCACTCATAGGCGGGTGTTGAACAATGAGAACACATGAACACAGGGAGGGGAGCACTATACGCTGGGGTATGTTGGGGGG